>JAKUCV010001156.1:69644-83606 GCA_028386065.3 Turnera subulata | reverse complement strand
GATGATGTTTCGGCAGGATGCCGGGTTGATTTGTGGCTTGTTAAGCCGGATTATAATGTTCATCTTGACATCTCGTTTTATTGAGGATTTTGGATATTGTTTTTGATATTGATTTCGCGTGTCCCGGGTTTCAAGGGCATTTTGGTAATTTCCTTAAGTTTTGATATTTTATTGTTAAATTGGGACACGGGCGTTTCAGAGATTCCTGTGCCTGTAACACATGGACCGTGTAGGTTGGATAGGACTCGGTATGAGCCTAAGAGATATGGATTTCTCATGACTCATGCTGGAGACGTGATGCTCATAGATGAGAATGAGCCCACTTTCTATCAGCAGGCCATTATGGGTTCAGACTGGTTTTAATGATGTAATCAAAGAGTTTGGTTTCATTAAGAACGAAGATGAACCATGTGTTTACAAGAAGGTTAGTGGGAGCACCATTGTTTTCTTGTTGTTGTATGTTGACGACATCTTGCTCATTGGGAATGATATTCCGACACTATAGTCCGTAAAGACTTGGTTAGGAAAGAATTTTTCGATGAAGGACTTAGGAGAAGCTGCCTATGTGTTAGGTATAAAGATCTATAGAGATAGATCCAAAAGGCTTCTCGGGCTAAGTCAAAGTACGTATATTGACAAGGTGCTAAAGGGGTTTAGCGTGCAAGATTCCAAGAAAGGATTCTTGCCCTTGTCACATGGCATGTCTCTCTCAAAGTATCAATGTCCTAGTACATTTAAGGAGAGAGAGAGGATGAGTAAGATTCCTTTTGCTTCGGCAATAGGATCTATCATGTATGCCATGTTATGTACTAGACCGGATGTCGCTTATGCTTTGAGTGTCACAAGCAGATACCAAGTTGATCCCGGTGAGTGTCACTGGACAGCAGTAAAGAACATCCTTAAGTACTTAAGAAGGACTAAGAATGCATTCCTGGTTTACGAAAGCATGGATGAGCTCGTTGTAAAGGGTTACACAGATGCTAGCTTCCAAACCGATAGGGGTGATTTTAGATCGCAGTTAGGTTAGGTGTTTTGTCTTGGAAGTGGTAATGTGTGATGGAAGAGATCCGAGCAAGGTACTGTATGCTGGAAGAGTTCCAAGTAAGAGACAGTAGCAGACTCTACAACTGAGGTTGTGTATAGTTCCTTTTGGGAACAAAGTAGGAGATCTATTGTCTAATCTTCTCACGCAGCGGAAGCATGATGGTCATGCTAGATCCACATATATGAGATATATGGATGATTGGCTTTAGTGAAAGTGGAAGATTGTTAGTGTAATATGCCCAAAAGCCAATCATGGAAGATTATTTGTAGTCATGTATACGCATTAAGGTTATTCCAATAAGTATCGTTTATGAGATAAACGCTTGCACATACTTATAACCCTAGAATATTTCATATTCTTAAATTGTCCCTAGTCGATTATTATTATGGATGGGTTGTAATAATAAATTAAGACTAGCGTATGTTGAGAATTTCATATGTGATATGAATTCTACATACGGGTACAAGTTAGAGAACTTGTGGACTGGACTGACCCACATAAGAACGCTACATGGAACGTTATATGTTTGTCGATAGCGGTTCTTATATGTATTGTCCTTAGAACTATGATCATCAAGGTTCCCAACATATGAGTCATATACTTTGATATTACTCTTGGCTATTTCGTAATTGAGTAGACATAGTGTAATCATTGGGTATATGATAAATGTGTAGTGGGTTTTGTATGATCCAGAGGGGATTCGTCCAACCCATATAACGGGTATATTATCGGAGTGTTTCTTGATAGGGTTGAACTGTAAATGCATGGCCATGCTCGGATAATGATATATGATATCATTGGTATCCATTTTACCAGTTAACTCGAGGATCAAGAAACCGAGATTAAACATATGCGAGATTGACATATTCCATGTCTCGTGTTTAATCTTGATAATGGGACGAAGGGACGATGACATGTTACGAGGCATAGAGAATCAGTACTGATCTTGTCGTTCGGGTGGCAATGATGTGTTGCTAGACGCCGCTCTTTACTTATAATTTTAAAATGAGATTTTACGATTATTTCCAGACGTACAAGTGCCTACAGGGTCACACACAAAGAGCCGTTGATTCGAGCAGGTGGTTGAACCGTGGTTGGACCATGGTTGAACCGAGTGTGGTTGGACCGTGGTTGGACCAGGGTCGTTTTGGATCAATAATTATCTGAATTATTGATCAGACATGGTGATGTGGTGTGTTGTAATCTGATTATGTTAGTGGGAGACATTAGTGATGAGGGTCATCACCTTTGGTCCACTATGTTGGCCATTTTGCTATTAACCTAATGGCATTATGTGTGAGTGGATTTTTGAGTGGAGTAATCTGATTACTCTCATCTCTTCTTCACTCTTGTGGGTTGAGTTTTTCGGACTTGAGAGCTTCAGAAAATACACATATCACACTCTTCCTCTTTGAGAAGGAAAAGAGACCAAAACACAAATACAGCTCCAGGGAACCTGCTGCTAGCACATCAGTTCGGGAGAGCTCGGGTTGGACATCGTGAGACGATACCCGGCCAGTGATCACGGTTCGTGTGGATACCATAGAGGGGCAAGGCCTTTTTTCTAGCTCTAGCTGATTCGGTTCTACAGTTGGGTGAAAGACCTCAACTGAACAAGGTATGTAAAATTGTTATTCGGTTTAGCTCCCTTCACATGGATCCTCCATGTGTATCCGGTATTTCCGCTGCGCATACATGTCGTATTTTGTGCTTTTGATTGTCACTTGTATGAACCGAATACTTACACCTTTTTGCCTTCTTTCAATCTTTCTAAGTCCTCCTCCACATGGAAAAACATTGTCCTCTCTTCTTCTCCTACTAATCAGTTCCCTGTCTCTCTTGGGATGGAAATTCAATTAAGATTGGCAATTGCCAAAATATTAGCTTCTGGAAGACTACCTGGTGTTCTCTTGGCACACTCAAATCCAAATACTGCAGAATCTTATGAAACTCTCTGCTCCAAAATTCCACCCTTGTCGAAATGCACTGTTGTTGTCTATCATCACCAATCGATGATTGACCTTGGCGAAGGAAATTGTACTCCTGGAAAAAGGAAGATTGTCTCCTTACTGTTGCTGAACTGCAAAATTTCTCTCTCTCTCTCTCTCTCCTGTGTCCTTCGATATGTTTTCCTGGAATCCTGATCCTACTAAACGTAAACAAGTCAAATCCGGGTATGACTTTCTTCTTAGAGCTTCATCCCCTCCTTCCAACATCCCTCAAGTTTGGCTTTCCTTATTACCTCCCAAGGTGGAACACTTTCTGTGGTTGACTTTTATGGGTGGAATTGCTACTAGAGATGTTTTGTATCAAAGAGGTATTCTGTAGGAGCAGGAGTCTAAGTACCCCAGGTACACCCTATAATATAGAGGAGCATTTACATGATGAGAGCCGGGTGTAGCTTGTCCTTCCGGGATGTTCGTGTAGGTTGGATCGAGTATTCAAGAGAAAGTGGGTAATGCTAATACTTATGGTGTACACATTAGTATAGGGTTAGGATCGGTGGCATGAATTGATATCGGATTGAGATGCGATGGTTCACATAGGCTTGACTTAGTGCACAGAAATAGGCTCATAGTGATCCGATGGCACGGTTGGCCTAATTTGGTGTCCCGAGTGTTTGAGTTGTCTAATGGGCCAGTAAATGATGACTAACGTTGAAAATGTGATTATTTGGTGTAATAGGTTCATTAGAGGCATGATTGGCCAAGGGGATTATCGGTTAGCTCGATTAGGTGCGAAATGATGCTCAACGAGTGCACAATTAGGTCCGATGGTGCCCGTGTGTGTGATTGGCCAAACCGACCAATGGGAATAAGCCATGTGGCTCGAGAATATGCTTCTAAAGGTGTTTGGTGTGCAAGCTAGTAGGTTGAGAGGTGGAGAGTAAGCATGAGATGGAGAGTAAGCATGAGGTGGAGAGTAAGCATGAGGTGGAGAGCCACTTAGGCTTGGTGGCACCAACTTAGCAAGTGGTGGCTAAAGGTGCTTAGTCACCTACATGCTTTGCTTTAAAAGGTGAAAGTAAGCAGCTCTCACCCATTTCAGCCAGAACCAAATTGTGCTAGATAGAGAGGAGAAGGAGAGGGAGAGAAGAGGGGAAGAGAGGTGAGGCTAGGGTGGTTCTGCTCACAGGCAGAATGACCCTTGCCCACTAAAAAGAAGATTCTGGTCTAATCACCGGTTAGAATTGAGTGAAACCGAATCCCATAGTTGGTAACATCCATATCTGTATATGGGCACCGAGTTTACTATTTTTGGAGGTTTAATTATATTTTGACCCCCCAAATTCTAGCTTATTTTCGACTCACCCCCTGAACTTTTTTTTCATCAAATGACCACCTGAACTCCCAATTTGATGCAATTAACCACTTCCGTCCATGGGCAGATGGATTCCGTCACTTGCACTAACGGAATGCAGGGATGGATGACACATGGCAATATCCTAACCATTCAATAATTTGCTTAAAAAAAGAACAATAATTTTTTCTATTTTTTTTCCCAAAAAAATAAAAAATAAAATATTTATATTAAAGAAGAAAAAAAGAAAAAAATTAAACAATCCACACTCACACCCATATTCTTCCTCCCCCTCCTCTCTGTTAGCCTAGAAAACATCCTCCCCACGCCGGATGCACTTACAGAATCCCAAACTCCAATACCCAAACCCATAGGTCGCTGCCTTAAATGACTTGACAAATCCAATGCGAGGAACTGTTAGAATAATAGCCCTTCGTTAGTGGGGGGCGAATAGCGATAATCGAATTAAAACGAAATAAGCAGGAATTAAATGCGGAATTGAAAGAATCAAGGACACAAAGATTTTTATACTGGTTCACACACAACTAACTTGTGGCTAATCCAGTCCTTCAAGTCTCACTTGAAGATTTCACTATCTAGTGTTAAGCTTACGCGTGCTTAACAAACCGTTACAACCTAGGAATTCTAATCATAAGAATCCTAAACCTGAGAGTTCAAGTCACATGAACCTCAATACTCTTGCTTGAAGATACCTCACTTCAAGACTTCTCACACAAGAAGATATACCCCTCTTTTTATGAATCTAAACAAGGGAACTAACCTCCCTTAAGGTGTATGAGTACACAATAATCACTCAAACAAAAGCTCTCTCAAGAGTAGATATGAGTTACAGAATTTAAGCTCTAAAAGGCAACTCTCAAATCCTCAATAGGATATTGGCTCAATAAGATCAATTTGAATGTATGAGATGAATGCTTGAATATAGAGAGTTGATTAGTTGATAATCAGAGCTGAAAATGTTCTATTTATAGCTCTGAAAAGTAATGGAGCCGTTTGAAATCCACCCAAGAAAACAGCTTTAAACAAAGCATAGTGGGTGCTGAAAAGTTGTCTGCTCAACGGCTAAAACATCGATGTTTTTAATCTCAACATCGATGTTTTGTCCAGTAAATTTGAATTATTGGACCAACGGTAACTAAAACATCGATGTTTTCAAACCCAAGATCGATGTTATTTTCAATCTGTGTAAAATCATTTAAATCATCATGTGAAGAACATCGATGTTTGAAAACCAACATCGATGTTATTTTGCTTCTGTGACAATGAGATGAAAACTGATCTGTGAAGAACATCGATTTTTAAACTCCAACATCGATGTTATTTTCCTTCTGTGAAAATCGATTGAAGCTGACCATTTGAAGAACATCGATGTTATGAAAACCAACATCGATGTTTTGCTTATGTAAAATTATTTTCAAATGCAACGGTCATGAGAACATCGATGTTTAGGAATCCAACATCAATGTTCTGAGCCTTCTGCCAATTTTTGGAAAATTCTTTGAAGGCAAGAACATCGATGTTGCAAAAGCCAACATCGATGTTATTTTGGTTCGGCAAAAACAATTTTAAAGTGACTGGAAAGAACATCGATGTTTCAAATGGGAACATCGATGTTATGCCTAAATTTAAAAGCAACGGTCACTAGAACATCGATGTTTGGGATGCCAACATCGATGTTATTGGCCTAATGCCTGTTTTGAAGAATTGTGCAAAGGCAGAACATCGATGTTGTAAACTATAACATCGATGTTATTGACTCAAAAAATAGTTTGATGTTTGAAATGTGTTATGTGATGCATGAGCAAATTTTATCTTAGTTTGAGCCAATGTCCTAGAAGAGTTGAGTGTTATACCTTGTACAATTTATGATTCTAACTCTTCTTTCTTGGCTCTTCAATTATACTTTGATCCTTTGCTTCTTGAGCAGTTTCTTTTGCTTGAGGATTGGTTTTGACTTCATTTCTTTTTGCTTCATCTTGGTCATGTACTTGAATTTGTTTGTCAATTATCAAAACCTGTAATGAACCATGACTTCTAACAATTTCTACCTTTTTGATAATGACAAAAAACTAGAAGTATATGCCACTTATTACAACATTATTAGTATATGCCACTTATTACAACACAATAAATAATTCCCCCTTTATGTATGATTCCCCCTGTCTTGATGCATATACTTCTTCTTATCTTCCCCAAATAATGAGTGTAGCATACTAACTATGCCTATACACTTCTATAAGCTGGTTCCCCCTATCTTGATGTTTTTAGTGAGGGGAGCACCTACAAAACAAATTAGGGGAGCCTCCAACGCTCAAGTCAGTAATGTTCAAAAAGAGTTATGTAAAGAGAGCAAGGATTACATTAATGTAGAGTCAAGTATGCCAAGTTCAGTTCGAATTCGAAAGTATGACTCTTTGTCTAGGGGTTTTGTGAAGATGTCAGCTAGTTGAGATTTTGTTTCAACGAATTCAATAGCTACATCTCCCTTGAGAAGATGATCCCTAATGAAGTGATGCCTAATATCTATATGTTTTGTTCTAGAATGAAGAACTGGGTTCTTTGTCAAGCTTATGGCACTTGTGTTATCACATTTAAGGGGCACATGACTTAGGCTTAGACCATAATCTTTTAGTTGTTGTTTCATCCAAAGAATTTGTGCACAACAACTTCCAGCAGCAATGTATTCTGCTTCGGTGGTAGACAATGCAACACTAGCTTGTTTCTTGCTAAACCATGATACTGAAGAGCTACCTAACAAATGACATGTTCCACTAGTGCTTTTTCGGTCTAATTTGCAGCCTGCAAAGTCAGAATCGGAATAACCTACAAGGTGATGTGTTGTACCTTTTGGATACCATAAGCCAACATTTATTGTGCCTACAAGGTATTCATTATTCGTTTTATAGCCTTAAGATGAGACTCTTTTGGACAAGATTGAAACCTTGCACATAAGCAGACACTAAACATGATATCCGGCCTACTTGCCGTAAGGTAAAGAAGTGATCCGATCATACCTCGATATTTCTTAATGTCAACTTCAATACCTTTCTCATCTTTGTCTAAATGTATGGAAGTGCTCATTGGTGTGGCCATTTGCTTGGAGTTGTCCATTTCAAAGCGCTTGAGCAGCTCCTTGCAATACTTGGATTGGGAGATGAATGTTCCTTCCTTCATTTTTTTGACTTGTAAGCCGAGGAAGAAGGTCAACTCACCCATCATGGACATCTCAAACTCACTGGTCATCATGTTAGAGAATTCCTTGCATAAAGACTCATTAGTGGCACCAAAAATAATATCATCTACATAAATTTAAACCAAAAGGATGTTATGATGTTTGTTCTTAATGAATAATGTGGTGTCAACCTTCCCTCTATTGAATCCAATATCCAAAAGAAATTTACTCAAACGTTCATACCAAGCTCTTGGAGCTTGTTTGAGACCGTAGAGTGCTTTCTTGAGTTTGAAAACATGATCGGGAAAGATATGATCTTCAAACCCAGGAGGTTGAGCAATATATACTTCCTCTTGGATGAAGCCATTTAGAAATGCACTTTTGACATCCATTTGATAAAGTTTGAAATTCATAGATGATGCAAATGCAAACAAAAGACGAATAGCTTCTAGTCGTGCAACGGGTGCGTATGTTTCTTCAAAATCAATTCCTTCTTCTTGATTGTAGCCTTTTGCTACCAACCTAGCTTTTTTTCTAGTAATTATGCCATTTTCATCTAGTTTGTTTCTAAACACCCATTTCGTGCCAATTATTGTATGATCCATGGGCCTTGGAACCAATTCCCAAACATCATTACGTTTGAATTGATTTAGCTCTTCTTGCATAGCCAAGGTCCAATGTTCATCATTAATTGCTTCTGAAATAGTTTTAGGCTCAATTTGTGAAACAAATGCAATGTGCCCTATGTTATCTCTAAGAGAATTTCGAGTACTTACTCCACGGTTAATATCTCTTATTACCGTGTCAAGAGGATGATCTTTGGACTCTCGCCATGCTCTAGGTAATTCTTGGTTGATATCAACTGTTGTTTCTTGAATATCTTCCACAGGGCTTGGTTCTTTTTGTTGTGGTGTAGCCTCCATTTCTTATTGAGGTGTTGGTTCGGTTGAAGTGACTCCTTTCTTCCAGGAGTTGTCTTGCATATCTTCTTCTTCCTTATCATCCAATGACATCTTCTCAAGTGTACCTACAGGATCATCACAGAAATCCTTTCTCGCCAAGCGAGCATTATTCTCTGCAAATACAACATGAGGGGACTCCTCAACATTTAAGGTTCGTTTGTTAAAACTCTATACGCTTTGCTGCACAATGAATAGCCTAGAAAGATGCCTTCATCAGATTTTGCATCAAATTTTCCCAAATTGTCTTTTCCATTGTTATGCACAAAGCATTTACAGCCAAAGACTCTAAGATGGGAAATATTTGGTTTTCTTCCCTTGTATAAGTCATAGGGTGTTTTCATGAGTAATGGCCTAATGATTGCTCGGTTTAGCACGTAGCAAGCCGTACTAACGGCATCAGCCCAGAAATATTTGGGAATATTAGCCTCATTGAGCATAGTTCTTGCCATTTCCTCAAGACACCGATTTTTGCGTTCAACAACGCCATTTTGTTGTGGTGTCCGAGGGGATGAGAAATTGTTCTCAATGCCATGTTTATCACAAAAAGCTGAAAAATGATTGTTTTCAAATTCTCCTCCATGATCACTCCTAATGCAAGCAACTAAACATTCTTTTTCATTTTGAACTTTCTTAAGAAAACTCTTGAATGAATCAAATGCTTCACTTTTATGAGTAAGGAATAAAGTCCAAGTGAATCTAGTATAATCATCCACAATAACAAAGGCATAATAGTTCCCTCCAAAACTTTTAATTTGTGAGGGACCAAAGAGATCCATGTGCAAAAGTTGAAGTGGTCTAGATGTTGAGACAACGTTTTTAGAAAGAAACGAAGCTCGCACTTGCTTCCCTTTTTGACATGCATCACATATGGAATCCTTCTCAAATTTAATTTTTGGAATGCCAACTACTAAGTCTTGATTAACTAGTTTGTTTAGCATTTTCATATTAACATGACCTACTCTACGATGCCATAACCACATATCGTCTTCTTTGCTCATTAGACACTTTGAAAACTTTGATGAAGACTCTTCTAAGTTAACCATATAAATATTATCAATTCTTTTACCATGTAGAATGATCTTATTATCACTAAGACGTTCTACGGTGCATGACTTGGAATCAAATATCACACGATTTCCCTTATCACATAATTGACTTATGCTTAAGAGATTGTGTTTAAGACCCTTAACAAGCAAGACATTATCAATGGAAGAAGACTCATCTTTGCCAACTGAGCCAATGCCAATGATTTTTCCTTTGTTGTTGTCTCCAAAGACAACGTTTCCTCCATTTGATGGCTTTATTTGCAAAAATTTGGATGCTTCTCCGGTCATGTACTTGGAGCATCCGCTATCAAGGTACCAAAGTACACTTGATGCCTTCAAGCATACCTACAACATCAAATCAATGAGATTTAGGTACCCAAATCTTCTTGGGTCCTTGAGTGTTGGAGCATAGTGATTATGAGCTTCTTCTTGAGCCCAATGCCTATGCCTAGTGAAACAAACAGGAGCAATGTGTCCTATTCTATTGCAATAATGACAAATGACATTTGGGTTATGCATTCTTCTAGGTTGATAGTAGTCACTATGGTGCCTATACTTTTGCACAATAGTCACTTTGTTTACATTAGGTTGCTTCTTAGGTTTTGATTCAACTTTATGTCTCTTAGGTTCATTCCTAAAACCTATTCCATGCCTAGTAGATTGCAAATTACCTAGCATAGAATTCAGATTTTTATGAGGAGTATTAAACTTCTTTAAGGTTGTTTCAAGTTGATCAACTTGTTTGCTTAACGGTATACATGATAAACATTCCTCTATACTCTTCTTTTCTAGCATCTTATTTTCATCCTTCAGCTTCCTATTTTCACATGCTAATTTTTCATTTTGTTCTTTTAAGGAGCCACATGATACACATTCCTTAGGTGTGTCTAGAGTCTTATTTTCTTCCTTAAGATTCTTATTCTCATTAGACACATTTTCCATATCATTTTCCAAAGTTACAACTTGCTTCTTTAAACTCTTATTAACTTTAGAAATAGAAATGAATTCACCATAAAGCTCATCAAATGCATTTTGTAACTCTTCATATGTGAAATTTTCATTTGGTGAAGTGGTACTTACGTCTTCAGGTTCTTCCCTTGCCATGAGACATAGATTAGCCGTTTCTTCTTCATCGCTATCGGATGATTCATCACCGGAGTCGCCTCCCCATGATATGTATGCCCTTTGCTTCTTGTAGGGCTTCTTCTCTTTTCCCTCCTTTGCTTTGGGACATTTGGGCTTAGTGTGCCCACTCTCTCCGCATCCATAGCCTTTAGGCGCTCCGGACATCTTTCTCCCTTTCTTTACAAATTCCTTCTTCATGAACTTGTGGAATTTGCGGATGACAAGTCCGAGTTCCTGATCATCATCGCTAGAGTCCGATTCAGTGAGCTCTTGCATCTTGGAAGTGGAAGCTTTGAGAGCTATGTTATTTTTCCTAGGTTCCTGCAAAGACGGTAAAGAGGGTTTAAGAATAGTAGTTTCATAAGTTAGAAGATTACCTCTTAGGCTGTCAATGGTTGTGTTCGATGTCCCGATGTTTTCGTAGATTGCGTCGGCTTTTGAATGCCATTCGGGGGTGAGGCTTCTAAGGACTTTTCTGACCAAGTCCTTGTCGGAGTAGGTCTTCTTGAGAGCATGAAGATTGTTTACGATTTTAGAAAATCGTTCGAACATTTCCTCTATTCCTTCGTTCTCCTTCATTCGAAAGAGCTCGTAATCTGCAGTGAGGGAGTCGATTTTGTCCTCTCGAACTTGATCGGTTCCTTCGTAGGTGACCTCCAACTTATCCCACATTTCTTTTGCAGTTGTGCAGCAAGAGATTTTTCGGTAATCATCGGGGTTGACAGCACAATAGAGCATGTTGATTGATTTGGCATTGTTTTCAACCAATATAATGTCTGCAGCATTGTACTCCTCCTCCGTCTTTGGCACTTGGACTTCACCAACTTTCTTCATCGGAATTTGCTCTCCAACTTTCATGATTCGCCAAAGAGCATAGTTGTTGGATTGGAGGAAAATTCTCATCCTCTCCCTCCAGTAGCTGTAGTTAGTGCCATCAAAGTACGGTGGACGAACGGTTGAATGTCCTTCGAAGATTCTTGCATGACTACTTGAAGAAGCCATAGAAAATTTTCTCTCAAACGGCTAAGTCTTTCAGAGAGTTAGGCTCCGCTACCAATTGTTAGAACAATAGCCCTTCGCTAGAGGGGGGGTGAATAACGATAATCGAATTAAAACGAAATAAGCAGGAATTAAATGCGGAATTGAAAGAATCAAGGACACAAAGATTTTTATACTGGTTCACACACAACTAACTTGTGGCTAATCCAGTCCTTCAAGTCTCACTTGAAGATTTCACTATCTAGTGTTAAGCTTACGCGTGCTTAACAAACCATTATAACCTAGGAATTCTAATCACAAGAATCCTAAACCTTAGAGTTCAAGTCACATGAACCTCAATACTCTTGCTTGAAGATACCTCACTTCAAGACTTCTCACACAAGAAGATATACCCCTCTTCTTATGAATCTAAACAAGGGAACTAACCTCCCTTAAGGTGTATGAGTACACAATAATCACTCAAACAAAAGCTCTCTCAAGAGTAGATATGAGTTACAGAATTTAAGCTCTAAAAGGCAACTCTCAAATCCTCAATAGGACATTGGCTCAATAAGATCAATTTGAATGTATGAGATGAATGCTTGAATATAGAGAGTTGATTAGTTGATAATCAGAGCTGAAAATGCTCAATTTATAGCTCTGAAAAGTAATGGAGCCGTTTGAAATCCATCCAAGAAAACAGCTTTAAACAAAGCATAGTGGGTGCTGAAAAGTTGTCTGCTCAACGACTAAAACATCGATGTTTTTAATCTCAACATCGATGTTTTGTCCAGTAAATTTGAATTATTGGACCAACGGTAACTAAAACATCGATGTTTTCAAACCCAACATCGATGTTATTTTCAATCTGTGTAAAATCATTTAAATCATCATGTGAAGAACATCGATGTTTGAAAACCAACATCGATGTTATTTTGCTTCTGTGAAAATGAGATGAAAACTAATCTGTGAAGAACATCGATGTTTAAATTCCAACATCGATGTTATTTTCCTTCTGTGAAAATCGATTGAAGCTGACCATTTGAAGAACATCGATATTATGAAAACCAATATCGATGTTTTGCTTATGTAAAATTATTTTCAAATGCAACGGTCATGAGAACATCGATGTTTAGGAATCCAACATCGATGTTCTGAGCCTTTTGCCAATTTTTGGAAAATTCTTTGAAGGCAAGAACATCGATGTTGCAAAAGCCAACATCAATGTTATTTTGGTTTGGCAAAAACAATTTTAAAGTGACTGGAAAGAAGATCGATGTATCAAATGGGAACATCGATGTTATGCCTAAATTTAAAAGCAACGGTCACTAGAACATCGATGTTTGGGATGCCAACATCGATGTTATTGGCCTACTGCCTGTTTTGAAGAATTGTGCAAAGGCAGAACATCGATGTTGTAAACTATAACATCGATGTTATTGACTCAAAAAATAGTTTGATGTTTGAAATGTGTTATATGATGCATGAGCAAATTTTATCTGTTAGAAACATCGATGTTCTTGTGACCGTTGGTCAAAACATCGATGTTGTCAATTGAAACATCGATGTTGTGATTTCTTCAAGGTTTTCCAAAATTTGGCAGAAGGCAAAAAACATCAATGTTGGCTTCTCAAACATCGATGTTCTCATGACCGTTGCATTTGAAAATACTTTCACCTAATCAAAACATCGATGTTGTGAATTAAACATCGATGTTCTTCAATGGTCAGCTTTTAAGAAATTTTGTCGAAGCAAAATAACATCGATGTTCTTGAAAGCAACATCGATGTTCTATGGTGGTCAGTTTCAAAAGAATTTTGCCGAACCAAAATAACATCGATGTTGGGATTTAGAACATCGATGTTTTAGTTACCGTTAGCCCAAAATTCAAATTTTATGGGCAAAACATCGATGTTCTACTTTTAAACATCGATGTTTAGGCATTGTTCAAACAACTTTTCAGCACCCACTAAGCTTTGTTTAAAGGTGTTTTTCTTGGGTGGATTTCAAACGGCTCCATGACTTTTCAGAGCTATATATTGAGCATTTTTAGCTGTGTTTGATAACCAATCAACTCTCTATTCATTCATCATTCATTGAAAAACAATCATTCAAGTTTAAGAGCCAATTCCTTTGAGATTATTGAGAGTTGCCTTATTAGAGCTTAATTGTAACTCATACCCACTCTTGAGAGAGCTTTTGTTTGAGTAATCTTTATAGTGTTGTTCATACACTGAAAGGGAGGTTTGTTCCCTTGTAGCTACTCATAGGAAGAGTGATTTTCTTTCCTTGAGAGAAGTCTTGAAGTGAGGT
>JAKUCV010001156.1:33648-63811 GCA_028386065.3 Turnera subulata | reverse complement strand
GAAGCTTAACGGTAGATAGTGAACTCTTCAAGTGTATCTTGAAGGACTGGATTAGCCACAAATTAGTTGTGTGTGAACCAGTATAAAAATCTCTTGTGTCCTTCTATTTTTCAATTCCGCACTTCATTTCCTGCAAAGTTTTTAATTTTCGGTCATAAGCTATTCACCCCCCCTCTAGCTTAAGTCTATTGTTTCTAACATTATCTTAGTTTGAGCCAATGTCCTAGAAGAGTTGAGTGTTATACCTTGTACAATTTATGATTCTAACTCTTCTTTCTTGGCTCTTCAATTATACTTTGATCCTTTGCTTCTTGAGCAGTTTCTTTTGCTTGAGGATTGGTTTTGACTTCATTTCTTTTTGCTTCATCTTGGTCATGTTCTTGAATTTGTTTGTCAATTGTCAAAACCTGTAATGAACCATGAGTTCTAATAGGAACAACCAACTGTTGCTCCACAACAAGCGTCCACTACCGACAGACCATAACTCAACACCCCCAATCTGCCATTAAGACCAAACATGCATAGAACTCGATTAAACACAATGCATGAGAATAAAAAAAAGAGAAGAGGGAAAGGATAAAAGAGAACTCACCCTCGGTTTTGTCGGCAAAAGAGAACTCACCCTCGCTTGGAGGAGAATGCCATCGACGACCACGTCTGCAGGAGGAGGGAGCCACCGCGGAGGGTTTGTGACGGAGCCTTGCAAGCGCGGGTCGGAGGAGGCTTGGTCGCCGCCGCCATCCTCTTTTCATCTTTTCCCCCTTCTCTCCTTTACGAGACAACCAAGTCAGCTCCGCCATGATTCATTGGGTAAGCGTCGTGCAGCCTTTCCCTTCCTCTTACTTGTTCCTCCGTTGCCGATTCGTTGCTAATTGGGTTTTCTACTGGATGGGTGTGTGATGATGGCTTGGTTGTGAGTCGGAGGTAGTGGGGGAAGGAGGAGGAGGAGGTAGTAGGGGGAGGAGGAGGGGGGAGGAGGCGGAGGTAGTGGGAGAAGGAGGAGGGTGCAGAGGAAGAAGCCGAGCTTGGAGCGGTCGAGATCCGGGTTGGGGTTGGAGAGGCGGATGTTGGAGATATTGAGCTCCAGGCGGCCGGTAATTGAAGGGGATGATGGCGTGGGAGTCAGATCGGATCTCGTTGGACCGAATCTCGGCTAGGGAGAGGGTGAAGAGGAGAGGGAGGAGGAGGAGGAGACGGGGGTGGAAGACGAGGCCAAGGACCAGCCCCTCTCCCTCACCATCGAATGGTATTGCTTAGACTTGATTAGCTTCTGTATTGGCATGATCTCGATTTGTAATTGGGAGGAGTGCTTGTATTTGAAATTTTTTTTGTCTGAGTTAGAACTGGTGATCTTTCTAAGTTTCGCCCTGTGTAAAAGATCCCTTCTCATTCCATGGATAAACGCTGGATTGGCTAAATTTTTTTTGGTTGTTCTAATATTAGATGCAGGCCACGTATTTTTTGATGTATCTGCTGTAAATTATTGAACGGTTAAGATATTGTTGCTTAAAAATATTTTTATTTTAATTTTTTTCTTTAATATAAATATTTTTTATTTTTTTTTTAAAAAAAAATAGAAACAATTAATGTTGTTCTTTTTAAAATATTTTTTTATCATTTTTTATTTTGATATAATATTTTCTATTTTATTCTTTTTAAGAAAAAAGAAATAGAAAAAAAATTCTAGTTAGGATATTGCCACGTGTTATGCATCCCTGCATTCCGTTAATGCAAGTGACGAAATCCATATGCCCATGGACGAAAGTGGTTAATTGCATCAAAGAGGGAGTTCAGGTGGTCATTTGATGAAAAAAAAAAGTTCAGGGGGTGAGTCAAAAATAAAGTTGAATTCAGGGGGTCAAAATGTAATTAACCCATTTTTGGAGCTAAGCTGAGAGAGTTATGCACTCTCAAAATTCACTGTTGCACAATAGACCTCCTGCATGAACCCGAGTTGGTGTATGAGCCATATCTAGAGTTAGAGAGCTTGGAATTGAGTGTTATCGGTGGCTATGAAAAGATAAGAGGCAAGACTACAACTTTGGTGTTGATGCCCAAGGTTGGTTCTGCCTGTAGGTGCATGTTTAAACTCTGTGAAGATTTTGCTGGTGCAGGGCAGATCCTACCCGAGTTGCTGTAAGGATGATTTGTGTGATTGAATTATGGTTTATAATATATGTTGCTATGCTTGCTTGTGATGTATATTTGTGTGTGTGTTACCGGGAAGTATGAACCTTAGATGCCCAAAGTTTTTAAAGGGAACCATTGGTTGGCATTGATATGGCTAATGATTGGCTTGATGTGTCTAACGGTTTGGTAAGTTGGGTTGCCATACTTATGATGGTGCTAGCTTGTTGGTTGATGACCCAATATGCTTGTTGATGGCACCATTGGTACAAATTTGATGATAAGATGATGATATGCCTTGGCTTGTTGACGAGTCCGTTATTCGGGCTGTGCATTTCATGCATTACATTTGCATCATGACATTGGCATAAGATGATGAAATTGATGATGGACCCTGCAATGCTTCTAGGCTGCTCGGTCATATAAGATAATGGTGGTGCTATGCTAGGCGTCGTGTGTGGATTAGGTAGCAAGTCACATGCACTTCCCGTGGCTAATCAGTTATGCCCGTACATGGGGCTGTGGGCTAAGGAGAAACATGTTGTTGCCTCCTGTGTCTATCATTGTTGCTGCTTGTATGGTCACCTGCTTATTGAGTTTTATACTCAATCCCCGCTTCCTCCCCTTGTCTTACAGGTGCAAAATTGAGAGTACGAGTTGTAGGTCGATGGGTATAGCCAAGTCGGTTGTGTTCTCTTTACTTATGTTATTGTGTATATTTATATAAGGAGGTTATGTATTTGTATAATACAAGTTAGTGCCCCTTTGTAGCAAGTGTCTTATACCATTAGTGGACTTGTGTTTATAAATGAGTCTTAATTCTCTTTTATTGTCTTTGCTGCCTTTGCATTTGTTTGTTGATACGCTTCCATTGACGCTGCCCATAATAGGTTACTAACCCGCGAGGCAAAGGCAGTGAGCTTCTGGTTGAGTTGACGAAAGACCTTTGGGTGCCTTGTGGCACATGGTGGGGGCTCAAGGTACCTTGCCGGTCGCGCTTAGCGGGGGCGTGACACTAAGTGTCCTTTCTGCATTCAATTTCCTGAATCTCCCTCCCACCTTTTTCTACACTGTAAATTCTCTTGGCTTTTATGGCAACGGGTTTGTAATTGGTGGGATGTTTCATGGGTTATGCCAGCCTCCTATCCTCTTTGGTTTAACCTTTGGCCTTCAGCTACTGGGAACAAATACAACAGATCAACCTGGTTAATTATCAGTTCAGCTGTCATCTGGTCCATTTGGTTGATGTGAAACGAGGTTATCTTCAATAACAAGGCTCCCTATTAGGACACAATCTTCGATCTTGCAACTGTTAGGGCCACCTGGTGGTTCAAAAACGTCCACCCTTCCTTCCCCTATTCATCCAGCATGGTTTTGTCAAATGCTACTTTTATCAAATCTTGGAAAGCTATAATTAAAAGCTCTTTATAGGGCCTTCCCTTCTCTGTTTTTAAGTTTATTACTTCTGTCCTTGTTTATTTCCCTGTAATGTAGGCTTTTTCACATTGGTCTCTGCTTGTCAGCGGCTTGTTGGCCGACCTTTTCTTATTTGCCTTCCTATGTACATATGTTTATTGATTTATCAATAAAAATTGATTAGCATCAAAAGAAATAGCACCCGCACACGAGCCTGGCTGCGATTATTGGTTCCTAAAAATTAACAGAAAAAATTACCAAGCTACACTAAACCATTTTAAAAAAATAATAAGCAGATTCATTAACTAGACGTTTTTACTAATAACTTTTTTCAAATTTTAAAACCTTGTGTAATTCTCAGAGAATAACAAATAAAAACCGTGTGGATTTGGGATAATAAAAAAATTCCTATAAGCAAACCCTAGAAAGTGGAAACCTACAACCACCACCACCGTAAACCCTAACTAGAGACTAGAAACCTCCTCCACGGTTGCAATATCAAAGAACTCCCGGTGGTCCAATCTTCCCATCGAATTAGTAGAGAGGATAGGTTGTTGCCTCCAAAATAGCCACCGCGACATCCTCCGTTACAGGGCAGTTTGCCGCTCATGGCGATCTTCCACTCCCCTCCCACCCGTAGCCATCCCATCCCTCAACGTCCCCCCACTTGTCACTCATAACAAGTCTCGCCTGTATTTACTCAAGGAGTTGGCCATTTACTCCCTCCAACTTGCTGGTGATGATCTCTCCGATGCCTCTCCCTTGGTCTTGAGAACCCTACCTTCCAAATCCTCCAAATCGGTCGAGGATGATGTGTTCACCCTTGAAGCATTGAACTATCCAAAACTAGCAACGAAATGTTTCTTCAATTTGCTGGATTTTAGTGTGAAGGATATTTGGTTTGATAATTACCTGGAGGCACTTGAAGGTCATGGCAATGATATTCCAACAGGTCAAGTTGCAGTTAGTTGGAGTTTTGACAAGAGAAGTACTAGTGGTGATGAAGATGATGGTTTTACAATGATGGCGGGGACAACTGACAGGAAGTTGGCCATGTGGAGGAAGGGAGACGAGAGATGGACTGTTATTGGAATAAACTATCGCGACAGCTTTTGGAAGGGTTTTTGGGTTTTTTGGGCCACCATGTTTAGTGGTTTGGTCGATTATGTACCCCGACTTTTTTTTTGGCCTGGCAGATACCCCGACTTTGCATGGGCAGGCCAAATATGATCACCCGGTCAGGTACCTGCTAACGTGGAGGGCTGCCCAGATTTGAGGTCTGGGAGGTGCTCCAAAACGACATCGTTTCGTGCCAAAATGAGGTCGTTTTAGAGGCTTGGGTGGACACGTCAGATCCACGTGTCTTTATGGGCTCCGTATGTTACCAACCCTGAACTCTTCATCCAACCAACCCGAAACCTGATGGATACCAACCCAAAACTTGGGTTTGAATAAATACACCTTATTATGTTGGATTTATTATTTTTAACCTTTTATTTATTCAAATAATAATTTCTAAAAATTCCTATTTAAACTCTCCCATCAACAGGTTTAAATTAAGAAAAAAAACAAACATAAAACCCAACCGCAACCTATTGAGTTTTGTAAAAGTGTTTAATCTTTTAATCATTATTATTTCTAAACAAAAAAAAAATTAAAATTAAAAGTGAAAACCAACTAAATCTTATCATCAAAATCCCATCTTCCTTTCACCCGTTGCAATCCAATCCAGTCGTCCTCATCTTCCTTATGCAAACTGCCACCATTGCCCACTTGCAAGTCACGACGACCACATCAAACCTGCCGCCAACCTCAGCCCCAGTCCTCTTCCCTCTGAATCCATACCCAAATCTCCTACAAAACCATAATCCCAAGCACATCCACAAACAACCAAAAACCCAATCTCCAACCAAAACATGGCTTGCATAACGAAGGGATCTATGGAAGCACAGTGCTTGCCGGCTGTAACTCTGCCTCCACTACCGCTTCCGCATCGCTGTTGATCGTCACTGTCCTCCACTTTTCTCTCCCGACAGGTCCTTCTCCTCCACTGACTAACGTTGAATCGCTCGCTTTCATGACTTCCGCCGCGAGTCCCTCCAGTCCCCCTCCGCCTTCTATCGTAAAAGAGGCACGATTCCCCTTCCCATCTCTCCTGACTCACACAGAAATACTCCGAACTCTCTCTCTCTCTTAATTTCAGTTTCTAGAACTAGCTTAATTGTTTTCTCTTCTTTGTCTAGATTTGCTGCAGTTAATAAGGATGGTGGAATGGAATTGAAGGTGGATGATGATTTTTGTTTGGTGAAGGAGTCGAGCTCAAATTATCGGCGGTGTGCAAGGAGGAAGGCGGCGGTGTGTGCCGTTGACGGTGGTGTTTGGCCCGCTGTGAAGATGTAGAGGAAGATAGGCACGACGTCGTTTAATGTTTTTGGGTGATGGTGCAAGGCTTTAGCTGATTTCTAAAAAAAAGATTGTGTGTATTTTTCATTTTTAAATAGTTTTAGAATTAATTTGTAACATAAAATTAAACTTAAGTGACATCATTATGATATTGTTTTGTTTTAATTTTTTAAAATTTAATTATACCAAAACGAGTTAAGAATAAATGTTGATTTTTTTATTTTTGTGTTTTGAAGGTTTATATTTGATATTATTATTATTATTATTATTATTATTATTATTATTATTATTATTATTATTATTATTATTATTATTATTTTTATTATTATTATTATTATTACTATTTATTATTATTATTATTATTTATTAACAAATTGTATATATTTTTTAAAAATTTAAACTGGTTGCGGTTGGATTTTGGGTCGGTTGGGTGAAAAACCCGGGTTGGTAGCATCCGGAGCCCACAAAGAGACATGGATTTAATGTGTCCACCTAAGCCTCTAAAACGACGTCGTTTTGGCATGAGAAGACGTCGTTTTGGAGCACCTCCCAGACCTCAATTCCACGCAGCCCTCCATGTCAGCAGGTACCTGATCGGGGGATCAAGTATGACCAGTCCATGCAAAGTCGGGGTGCCTGCGCGGCCAAAAAAAAAAGTCGGGGTATATAATCGGCCAAACCACTAAACATGGGGGCCCAAAAAACCCCAAAACCCCCTTTTGGAACATTGAGTTTAGAGTGTTATATACCTCAATGAGAAATTTTATGCTTTCGCTAGCAGCGGAAGGATTGTAGCCATTGATGCAACCAGACCAGAAAGCGCGAAGAAGAATAGCCACTTGTGGTACACGAGAGTCTGGGGTCAGTTTTTGGTGAAATCTTTAATAGGAGGGTTTATTTATTGTTTACCTGCATGGGGATCGGTGTAAACCGCGTATTATGAAGTTTGATGAGGAGAAGGGGGAATTGGTTGAGCCAGGGAATGATGAGTTGAAGGAACAATTGTTTTTTGTTGGACCAAAATTCTCATTTTCGGTTATGGCTAAAGATTTCCTGGAGTGCAAGCAGGACAACTGCAATATTGTTCATTGGGATGATGATGATGAGTTCCCTAATTACCCAGGACCTGGATCCTTTCCTTCCTACTATTGTTCGCAGTCGCCGAATTGGGTCCACAGTGGATTAAAGCATTTTTTGCTCCCTGTGTAAGGCCTCAAAATTGGATTTCATCCTTATATAGGTTTTTGGCCTTTTTTCATCCCTCTATTCGACCCATTTGGTTTGTCCGGCCAGAATCCGACGAAATCGCTGACGTGGCACATTTTTCGGTGCCACATCAGATTTTTGGGTCCCACATGTCATGAAAGACCCAAAACCAAACCAGGATCCACCAGACCGGTTCCGCCCACCTAAAAAACCTGGAATCCAAAATATAATTTTATTATTTTTAATTATATAAATAATTTGAATACTAAAATTAGCCTATTCCTAAAATAATAAATCATAATATATATTTTTTAATTTATATTTAATAAAAATTTCACAAAATAAAAAAAATTATTTTAAAATAATAAAACATAATATACATCAAACCATTCAAATTTTATATATTTTATATATTTTTTATTTTATATTTTTATAAATAATTTCATAAAATAAAAAATATAAATATAAAAAATAAAAATAAAAATAAAAAAATATATGATAAAAAATATATATATATCAAAAATATAGGAGAGAGTCCTTTATTGAAAGCGAAGGCTGATGACCTAAATATGAGCTTATTGTGGATTATTAATGACTAATCATCTTTAGTGAATATTTATATATTGATTTTGATGATTAACAAACTTGGTTAGATGTTTGCATATGTTTGTGTTGATTAACATGCAGCGTGATTTCTTACGAGAACCACACAAAAACCACAAGACTTGGTTTCTGGAAGAAACCATACTTTACTGTCAACATCAAAAGTGGTCCTGCTGTAAGTTGCTGGTGGCCTAGGTGGTCCTCAGAGCGTTAATGCTCAACCCCCAACTACTCTAACGGACAGAGGAAGTGGTCCATGACAGAGATGAAGACCTGCAACACTTATCTCTCACCTCCAAGCTCAATTAACAATTGTGGTCCATACCTATGGTCCCGGATTGACAAAAATAGAATGTTTTCAACTAATTGAGCTGCAAAGAGAGTGGACTTCCTGAAATAAACCCAACACCAGCTATTGGATTATGGAGTAAACTCTGAAGACTGATTTGTACCACATAGCCATTAGATGAAGAGCTGATGGGTACTTTAGAGCCGTTGGATGAGATCTTCCTACCTACTCCGACTTGCTCAAGCTCTATATAAGGAAGAGGAATGATTCTTGGAAAAGCATCCCAGCCAATTTGAAATTTGCTTGAAGTCTGCAATTATGCTTACACCTGAGTTATTTATTGAGCTTATACTTGAGTTTATTCTTGTTCAACAAGTTGTTTCAAATGGTAGAGTTTTAGGCAAGACTAGTGTGTAGTTTTGCTGGGATCTCAAATCTAGGATTAGATTTGGGGAAATGTTAGAGTTTAGCCTGGGAAAAACTTGTTAAGGTTTGAGCTGAGCCTGCAAAAGCTTGTTTCTTGTAAAGGTTAGAGTCTAGCCTAGAAAAACTTGTAAAGGTTAGATCTTAGCCAGCAAAAGTTTGGTTTCTGTAATAGGTTAAGGCTGATCCCGCAGAAGCCTAAGCTGGTGAGTGTTTGAAATCCAAAAGCAGGGTCCTTTAGGTAGTGGAGTACCTGGTGAGGGAGAACCACTCTAAAATAACTGTGTCATATTCTCTCCCCATCTACTCTCTTATAATTCTGCTAGTGATTACTGTCAGTTTTGCGGGTAAGTGGTTTGTGAAGAAACCATTTGGTTTTTCAGAAACCAAACCAGAAACCAACCGCGATTAAGGGGTAGCCTGATTCACACCTCCCCCCCTCTCAGGCCTATTTGGGCTAACAATTGATAGCGGAGCCACGTTCTCAGTACAAATAAGTAACATCCAGAGGCAAAGATTATGGCTTATGAGGGAAATAGCATCAACAAAGCACCCTACTTCGATGGTGCAAACTTTGATTACTAGAAGTTGTGGATGAAGATCTTCCTTGAAGGCAAAGAATTGGAGATGTGGAATATAGTCCATCATCCTTATGCCAGACCACTGAGGGACATGCAGTTTTGGTCAGAAGAGGAGCTAAAAAAGGCTAAGCTTGATGCTCAAGCCAAGAATGTCCTTCTTTGTGGAATAAGTGAGAGTGAGTTCCGAAGAGTCAGATCTTGTAAAACTGCCAATGAGATCTAGAGGCTTCTATGTGTCACTCATGAAGGCACAAACCAAGTGAAGGAGTAAAGGCTCAACCGTCTCATGAGGCACTATGAACTGTTTCAGATGGTTTCTGGTAAAACCATACAGGAGATGGATACTCGCTTCACAATTATGTGCAACAGCCTTGCAACTCCTAGAAGGTTATCACACACAGAGAGAAGGTTGCAAAGGTACTTAGGTCTCTACCTAAGGAGTGGGAGCCTAAGGTTACTGATGCATACGAAATATGCATAGTTTTAGGCATGATTTTAGGCATGATATGTGCTCATTCTTTCATGATTATATGCCTCCTTTGCATAATTTCGTCGTATTTCCTGTGTTCCTACCCTTTACTACATAATTAGTGATTTCAGGTGCATTTCAACCAATTTGGGAAGATTTCATTAAAGAATTTGAAGAAACAGCCTCTGCCACAGCATCAGCCTGCTGCAGAACCCTGGAGGTTGTTCCTAAGGCTGTTGTTCATTACGAACCCAATTAAGAGCCTAATTCCACCTGCAAATTGCAAGATTTCCACTAAGGCTCATTGTCCCCGATCGTTTCCAAGAAGTCTTGATGACACCTCATTATCAGCAGTAGAGGCAGAAACCAACCAAATAAGAAGTCGAAGGAGGACTGCAATTAAACCTTGTAGAGCCTCAGCCTGTGTGATGACAGCCTCATGCTGTGCGTCCTGGAAAACCCAAAAATTTCAGGAATAATATAAAATTGCACTACTTGTAGCACATGCTCCACTAACATAAACAAGCATTCTCCTGACGTTCCTAGAACACTTTCCAGGGAAATAGGAATAGGCACATGCCACTCAGAGGGAATCTACTTTAAAGAACAATTATCCTCTGCAAAGGGTGCATTGGAACTCACAATCCACCAATCTACTTGGTGCCCATCATGCCTATCCTGACACACACGTTGGAGGACAGAGGAGCCAACTTGCCCAAACACCCATGCTCTCCAGCAAGTGGGGAGGATGAAGAGAAGGGAGTTGCATCTACAAAAAGGGTGAAGAGAAGAGGAGAAAGGCATCCTGCCATCGGGGAATCCAGAGATCAACCCAGAAAATACAAAGAACTTGCAGAAGTTCTAGAACAGGGGCAGAACCCAGAAACACCACGGGTTTAAGGGGAAACACGATTCTGCACCCTTTCCTGGGCAGAAATCGTGTCGCCCCTAGCCCCCAAATTGTCCTAGAAATTATGCCAACACATACACCCTTCTATTTTGTAATTCTAAGTATGAATTAAACAACCCCTTCTTAGGTTGAAGGGAGGTAAACATGTCTCGGGTTCTTATGTAATAAATTGCTCATTTTTATGTTCTTAATCATATTTCTTGTTTTAGTTGTTGTGAGCATGCTACATGTCTGAGTTCTGATCAAACCATGCACGAATACAAACAGCTAGGTGAAGGACCAAAAGGAGAAACCATAGCCACTATAACAACAACAACAAACACTTAGTCTTCTAGCTTGTGATAGGGTTAGAAACTAATTGAGGAATTAGCCTCAACACCAATCTTAATCCCCTGAGTTTGGCCAATGCGAAAGCACATGGAAGATGAGAACCATGGGAGGCACCTGTGAGCGAAAGAAAATGGGTAGAGTATAGGTTGAGAGCGCCTACAAGAACCAATCTCATAATTGATTCCCTTGCTGTCAACAGCATCAGGCTGTGCCCAACACAGCCTCATTCCGTGACAGCATAGTAAAGAGATAACCCAAGTCCTAATTTGATTCTTGATTGATTATTGGGTGGCATATTCTTAGTTTAGTAGCAGCCTGGTGAAGGACCGAAAGGAGAAGCCAAGAGTGCTAGACCTACAATAGTCAGCCTTCACTCCTTAGACATTCGAAAGATGATAGGGGAGACTGTGGGTATTAGCACCAACATTAAACTTCATCCTTAAGTGGATGTTTATTCTAGTGACAAGGGGTAGATGGAAGCTTAGGGAACTATCAATAAGATGGAAAGCCGTTGATAGTACCTTAGGTTGGGAGCCCCGTCAAGACTTCTCATTAGTCACAGCCTCACCCACAAGCTCAGCCTGTGATGAGGCTGTCGAGCAATTTCCACGCAAAAGACAGAGCATGTGAATCCCCGGATGCCTAAAAATTCACTATTCCTGATCTCTTCCTCGTTTAAATTATTGTTACATTTATTTTACTGCTTATTTTGCTTCTTAATTATTATTCGCCCAAATCCATCCCTGTTTACTAGTTTTCAAGTCTAGTTGTCTGAAATTTAAGGAAAACGGATTCAACCCAGTCCATGTGGATACGACCTTGATAAAAGTACTACAGCAACCCTGTGCACTTACAGGAACCTACGTTGCAAAAGCTACACGCATCAAGTTTTTGGCGCCGTTGCCAGGGACTAGCGCTTGATTCTTTTTACTTTTTATTTCTGATTTATTAGACTTTTCAAAATCTTACCCCTTTCTTTTTCCAAGTTTGAAGCTTTCAGGCGGTGCATGCCCCAAACCAGGAGCGAGAAGCCATCTCTAACCTTCCACCAGGAGATTGAAAAGGCAGCCCGTGTGTAACGCCCCGAATTTTTGTTTTTAGTTTTTATGAAATTTTTTCGGAATTTTTGACATTTTATTTCCCAATTTACCTTTACGGAATTTCCGGGATTCTTGGTCAAGAAAATTATTACTCTTTTAATTTATTTTCCTTGGAAATATTGGATTTTAAGTTGGAATTGTTTGTTGTTCGGGTTTCGTTGAAATAAAACGTGATTCGGTGGGAAAACAAAGTTCGTTGTAGTTTTTATTTAAACTATGTCGTTTTGGGGAAAAGTAAAGAAAAAAAAAAACGTTGACCGGTTAGGCGAGTTGACCGCGCCTAAGCCAAAATGAAACGACGTCGTTTTGGCTTAGGTGGGTCAAAACCCTAACCTTTCCCTCTTTCTTTTCTCTTCTCATTCATCTCTTTCCCTTTCGCCGTTTCCCACTTTCTCTCCCACTCCCCCTCTCTACTCCCCACGTTTTCTCTCTTTCCTCTCCCTCAAACCCGTCGCCATCGTCTCTCTCTTACCCACTATCTGTCACCGCCACCTGGGTCACGAGTCGCCGCTGTGACGAACATGGAGGAGGTGCCGGGGGTTTGTCACCCGCGCTTAGACTGCTTCGCGACGGGCGTGGCTCAGGTTGGGCTCGTCAATGGCGGTGTCTGAGGATGTTGTTGGTGTTCGGTTGGTGGCCGGTGATGACTGCGTTGCTGGGTGAGTTCCGTTTTCTCTTCTCCTTTCCTCTTTTATTCTTCTCTATGGTACCTTCCTTTTTACTTTCTTCTGGGTAAGTCAAGCCTGCCTTACCTTGCTTCCTCTTCGTCTTTTGCTTGTTGAGTACCGTGACTTATTCGGACCTGTTGTTCTGGCTGTGGGTTTTGGCGGTTTGGCTCTCGGTGGTGGCGAGTTGGATGTGCTCATGGCAGCAGGTTGGCTGCGTGTCGTGGTTGTGATGTTCGTTGAAAGTGGTGGTTTCGCGTGTTGCTGGTCGGCGTGCTAACGATTCCGGGCAGTTCTATTTAATTTCCAGTAAGGCTCCAACAAACATAAATGGTTTCTCTGTTTTCTCCCAATTAAGATGCGGTTAATAATGGTGTTTTCGTATTGGCCGCTTGTGTGGTTAATGCTAGTGGAGGTAATCTAATCTCGCTTTACAAAATTGCTAGTTTATAAATACATATATTAATTTGTGATTGCGAGTTGTTGTGTGCATGCGGTGGCTGGGAATCTAATTGACGATTGGCTATTATGTGTAATTGGTTTATAAGTAGCTTGGTGTACTAGCAATTGTGGAACATTATATAAACTAAATTGGTAGATTAATTTCTAAGTGGTTCTGAGTTTTCTAATGAGCTTTATTAAATCTTAGTTTTAAACGCTGATAATTAAGACCTTTTGGCGTTTGATCTGATATGTATAATATTAAATTGGGTTGAATCTTTTGTCTGGGTGTTGTGTTGGAATTTATCAAGGGGTTGTTTGACAACTATAAGCATCCATACGTCTAAGTGAGGTAGTCACAGCCTTGTTTAAGGACTTAAACAAGATTAATTCGTGGTTAATGTGGTTATCAGTTTAATACAATATGTAGGCTTTAACATAATAATAAACTTGGCCTAAGAAGTCGTGGATTGAAAGCCCTTGCTAGATCTAAGGTCAAGCTTGAAGATAAAATGATTTTTGGGTTGTCATACAAGCCGAATTGAAACTCTCTGGTATACTGTATTAAGGTCTAGCTCAGTTTACAAATGAGTTTCCTTAATTAAATTAATGGGTCATAGCCCCAATCTTTTACGTTACTTAACAGGATAAATTCCTTAATGCCTAGCATGCTTGTATCCCATGATCTATTGGTGTATGGTATGCATGATACATGTGTCTATTTGTTTAGGCAATGGATATACATACGGAGTAGCTGAATATGTGTCGGCTTTCCAAGTGACTCTCACGTTTCAGGTGAGGACTTATAAACCTTTGTATGCATTACTGCCTACAATGCTCGGTTAACTGTCTTGATACATAAAGTGACATTAATTGTTGGTCTTGAATGTTGTATGCATGCTTGTCTGATGTGCTGATGTTGCTATCTACGAGTGTAATATGTTGGTGATATCTCTGATGCAGTGTGCATGATTTGTGAACTGTGTACCAGTGTGATATAATATGCCTGTCGTGCATGAGTTGTTTTGTGTGATAAATAACGTGATATATGGTTTTGTGGTTTGTGTGGTGGATTGTGGGCTGGAGGCCCGGATTTGAGATTAAGATGTTAAATCCACACAACCATGTTTGAAATAACGTAAGGTACAATTCTTAAAGGATAATTGTGAATAAGATATTATTATAATTCTACTGTGGGGCTGTTGACCGGTTGGTTCGAGCGGGAAGTAATACCCCTCGGGATGGCATGCGGGGTTTGCATGTGGGCCTGTGATGGCCGGTTCTACCTCCCTCTTTCTACCTCCCCCTTTCTACCTCCCTCTTTCTCTCTGTCTCTCTCTCTATGGTTTACATGGGCTTCGTGCCTGGCTTATTTGGGCTTCGTGCCTGGTTGTCTGATCAGACGGGACCGAGCTCGATGCACACAGTAGAGGGCCCTAATATAATATTTAAATCTAATAACAAGAATAATAGGATAAGTAACGATAAGTGATGGTTGAAGTCTGGTGATGACTTGTGTTGTATATTGTGAATTGTTTTGAGCATTGTGTTTGCTATTGCCCATTGCCGGTGTACTTGTAGTTGATTTGTTTTGTATATTATTGGTTTATTTGTCTGCGGTGAGACAGTGGTTGGTCTCACCCCCTCACAGTCTTTTCAGGTGAACTGTTCATTGAGCAGTGGTGCTTATCAGCAGGTGGCGGTGCTTTCCTCTCCTCGTGTCGGATCCATAGAGTTCACTGCATACATGTTATCTTATGTTTAGTCTTCCGCTGCATACTCGTTGTTGTGTAATTTGTTGTATAAGTGTTCATTGATTTTGTTGTTGATATTGTATCCCGGGTAGAAGGGCATTTTGGTCACTTCACATGATGTATATTCTTTAATGAATAATTTGGGATACGGGTGTCCCGGGAATGATAAGGGCAATTTGGTCAATTTATAATTAATTTGTAACTTTATATTAATAAATTGGGACACGGGCGTTTCACCGTGAGTTCCGCAAGAAGAACAAGGAGAAACAGCACAACATGGTGGACATACTCAACGAAGAAGCACACCTAGAGGTTGAACAAGCTCAGCCTGTGCGACCCTACATCCCTATGTCCCAGCTCCTACAGCCACCAACTACCATCATCCACAATAGCCTAGCCATTCCAGATGTCGACGCCCCCTATGAAATCAGAACAAACCTACTCAGCATGTTGGAGAGGCGCACATTTGGAGACTTACCCTCAGAAGATCCAATTTCACACTTGCAGAATTTTCTGCGGGTGTGTAGCACTGTAAACATAGCCGGAATTACCAAAGAGCAGCTGTACATGAGAGTCTTCCGATTCTCACTCAGAGACGCAACATTTGAATAGCTCAACAACCATGAGGCAGGCCATTTCATAGATTGGTACAGCCTGGTCAGAGCATTCTTGAAGGAATATCACCCATCGAGCAAAGCTGCAAACTTGAGGCAGCAGCTGATAGGATTTTCCCAGCACTATGATGAATCCATTCGTGATGCTTGGGAGCACTTCAAGGGATTACTGAGGAGATGCCCAAACTACAGAATTGATGAGGCCGTGCAGCTAGAGCAATTTTATTGCGGCCTGAGTGATGAAGACCAGAACACTCTCGACAAAATGGCGAATGGTTCATTTCTGGACAAAGACTACAATGATGGAGTTACCATTCTTGAAGCCCTGTCCAAAAGAAAAACCGAGATCAGAGGAGTCAATGCATCCGGAATAATTGGAGTAGACAGAGTAACCAAGCTAGAGGTAGAGATTGAAGCCCTCAGAAAACAATTAGGGACAGCTCAAGTCAAAGCAGCCATATCCACAGCCTCAGATTGTGAAGGATGTGGAGGACCTCACATCATGCCAATTGCCCACTTTTTACCGAGTGTGATTCTGAGCAAGCAATTTTCACCAAGCAGAAGCAAGGGCCATATGGGAACACTTATAATCCATCTCAGAGGAATCATTCAAATTTTTTTGGAGGGGACCAAATGAAGAAAGAATCCCACAACAACCCTAATTTCAGCGACAACATCAAGACTGATAGTGCCAGTACCAGAGGCAGAACCAAGAAGGACAGCAAGGCAACAACATCGACATGATGAGAATGCTGCAGTCCATCTTAGACAACCAAAACAAGATGAGCGAGGAGATTAATCAAATCAAATCCCACAGCAGAATCCTCAAAAATCAGATTGCTCAACAAGCCTCGATGTCTACTAATCAACAAGGAACCCTTCCAGGGAAACCAGTGGAGAACCCGAGGATTGAACAATGCAATGCTGTGACACTTCGTAGTAAAGAGGAGTTAAGGGCTACAACACCAAGACAGCCTGAACAGACAGCATCAACATCCAGCTTAGAACAGACAGTACAAACATAGGCTGAGCCTGTCGCTGAGGCTTTTAGCACAAAGAAGGTAGAGAAATAGCCCAGACTGTTCAACCTTACCAACCTCCACTCCCATACCCTGAAGTGTACCATAGGGCCAAATTGGAAAAACAATTCAGTAAGTTCAAGGAAATGCGGAGAAAGTTATATGTGAATGTTCCTTTCAGTGATTTGGTCACACAAATGCCTTCATACGCTAAGTTCCTCAAGAAGATTTTGACAAGGAAGAGAACCATTGACGATATTGAGACTGTAGCTATGACAGCCCACGGGAGTGCTCTCATTCAACATTAACCACCTAAGAAATGCTCAGACCCAGGGAGCTTTACAATACCATGTCATATTGGGACCAGGAAGATCGAAGGGGCCCTGTGTGACCTAGGAGCTAGTGTCAGCCTGTTGCCACTTTCCATCATTCAAGGTATGGACCTCGGCAACATCAAGACCACAAGGATAAAAATCCAACTTGCTGACCGCTCACTTGTGTACCCTGTGGGAGTACTAGAGGATGTGCCCGTGAAGGTTGGTGATTTCTTCATTCCTGTTGATTTTGTGGTCACGGATATGGCGTTGGATGCCCACACACCCATCATTTTAGGGCTGCCGTTTCTTGCCACGGCTAGAGCATTGATTGATGTTAAGGAAAGAAGCGTGACACTAAGAGTTGGAGAAAAAACGATGAACTTCAATATGCCCAAGGCCCCTAAGCCAGAATTGGACTTCGACACCTGCTGCAAGTTTGAAACTATTGACAACGACATCAACTTAAGGCAACAGACTCAGCCTGTCCAGCAGCATATCCAACAGCCTGTCCAGCAGTGTATCCAACAGCATGTCCAGCAGCGTATCCAACAGCCTGACCAGCAGCCTGCACGACAGCAATGGGCTACCCCTCAAACTGGAGCTGATGGTCTTGCGCAAATTATTCCCAGGAGATTGAGCGGGGTGCATTTGGATGTGAACGGTAGTACCATGGTTTACAAGGAGAAGCTCCCAAAAAGGAACAATGAGCAAAACACCAAACGTGTCTTCAAGAAGGGAGGCCAAGTCCTTTTTCGGTAAAGGAGGCGATCCAAGTGGACAGGTCCATTCACCATTTTTCGTTGTTTCCCTCATGGGGAAATGGAGATTGGAGGTGACGGAATCAGTCCGTTCATGGTCTATCGTAAAAAGGTAAAAATCTATCACCCTACCATGGACGTTCTCGGGGGAATTCAATCTCTCCAGAACCCTCCAACCATCTGAACAGGAAGGGTGTCCAGCTACAAGACATGAAAGAAGCGCTTCTTGGGAGGCAACCCAAGCGAGGTAATTTTGGATTCCCCTTGAATTTCGTTGATTTCCATTTGGATATTTTGTTTTGTTTTTGTTTTGTGTGTCTCTTTTGTTTTAAACAATCAGTTGCAGCCACTCGATGGAGGAAGGAGTCGTCAAGTCAGAGACTCATCAGGGAAGTCCTTCTATACCATTTTCGATTTTAAGTCTTAATCATTTCATTGCAAAAAGGACTTTAATGCTTGCACAACCTCAACACAGGCTGGGCCTGTGACGAACTTTCAGCACCTCTAGTCTATTTTTAGGATGTTTAACCCCAACACATAGGATAGAACTTTCAATTTGGGGTATTTTTGTAGCACATTTTTATTTCTTTTACAATTATGTGTGTTTCTTTGGTTTGCATTTGTTTTAACATTGCATCCATTTTTCTGTTTAGTTTCAGCAGTGAGGACACTGCAAAATTTTCAGTTTGGGGTATTTTTAGGGTGCAATTTTGCCTTGTGTATTATTCTATGAGCAATGCAATTTCAATGCTATTCTGTTCTTCATTATGCTTTTCCACTGTGTGAGCATGTTGTAGTATTTATGCTTCTTTCCCTTTTCAATTTAATCCTGCCAAATCTTTAATCTCAAGACTTGTCTTTACTTTTAAAACAAGAAGAACAGGTATAATCAAACAATTGCACTCCATGAATCTGTCAGATAAGAAGACTCTTGCTAAATGGTTTTCAAAACACCATAGGCTCAGCCTGCCCACCTCAGAACAGACCATTATCTCTATCAAGGCGAAATTCAAGCAAGAGTTCTTCAAGCAAGGAAAGGATCTAGGCCATCTTCTGCATACCCAACAGACCATGTAAATCCACACCACACCCGTCAGTCCATAGCAACCCCATTTGAGCCAACTAGGATGGCCCTAATTTATTTCTTCACCCTGCTCACCTCACCTCAGCCACTTGAAGCCGAAACAGGGGTCATCATGTGCTAAGGCACAATTTCATTCCAACAGCCTCACCCTGTTGATGAGTCTGAGAACAAGATTTAATCCTACCAAGCATCTGAGGCTGTTTGCACTTAACAAATACATACCCAGAATGCTACCACACTTCTTGTACTGCCCTCTTCCCAGCTGCAAAATAAAAAAAAAAAATTCAAGTTCATAGAACAAAAACGAGGCAGTCAGGAAGGAAAAGAAAGACATGGGAAAGAGAAATTTGGAGAAAGGAAACATTTTTGTGAATCGAACTCCATCTCAAACAAGAGGATACATTGAGCCTCTGGGTAGCATGAAAACGCAAGGGATACAAAGTCAACAGTCCCTATACAGCCTCAGATTGTCAACAAAATAAACTGGAGGTTTCGAGTTCACAGGCCACCAACTTTTGCTTAGTCCATCCACCATCCATTGACGACCATCACCCTAGCCTCGGCACAACACAGAAAAGTCCTGGAGTTCCTTGCTTGATTATTTTTGCACATTAGTGGAGATAAGGGATAATGGGTCTGCATATGAGGTATTGTTTTCACTTATCGAAAAATGATTTTGGCAGATCCATTTGACGACAGATGATTGGAGGTTATTTGAAGGATTATTCCTGGAAATTTTTATGACAAAAATCTACTGACAAGGAATTTGATTGAGATTGATGCAGTTTTGGAGGAAAATTTAAGAATGCTTAAATTGAGACATCACATGGGAGAAGCATAGTGAAAACTCGATGCATTGAGAATAGCCTTCTCTCTCCTTTAAATCATGCCTCCTTTTATTCTTCTATTTGTTTGAGGACAAGCAAAAACTTCAGTTTGTGGTATTTTGATGCACACGAAATATGCATAGTTTTAGGCATGATTTTAGACATGATATGTGCTCATTCTTCCATGATTATATGCCTCCTATGCATAATTCCGTCGTATTTCCGTATTCCTATCCATTACTGCATAATTAGTGATTTCAGGTGCATTTCAACCAATTTGGGAAGATTTCATTGAAGAATTTGAAGAAAGAGCCTCTGCCACAGCATGAGCCTGTTGCAGAACCCTTGAGGCTATTCCTAAGGCTGTTGTTCATTACGAACCCAATTAAAAGCCTAATTCCACCTGCAAATCGCAAGATTTCCTCTAAGGCTCATTGTCCCCGATCGTTTCCATTAAGTCTTCATGACACCTCATTATCAGCAGTAGAGGCAGAAACCAACCAAAGAAGAAGTCGAAGGAGAACAACAATTAAACCTTGCACAGCCTCAGCCTGTGTGATGACAGCCGCATGCTGTGCATCCTGGAAAACACAAAAATTTCAGGAATAATATAAAATTGCGCTACTTGAACCATATGCTCCACTAACATAAACAAGCATTCTCCTGACGTTCCCAGAACACTTTACAGGGAAAAAGGAATAGGAACATTCCACTCAGAGGGAATCTACCTTAAAGAACAATTATTCTCTGGAAAGGGTGCCTTGGAACTCACAATACACCAATCAACTTGGTGCCCATCATGCCTATCCTGACACACACACTGGAGGATAGAGGAGCCAACTTGCCCAAACACCTATGCTCTCCAGCAAGTGGGGAAGAGGAAGAGAAGGGAGCTGCTTCTACAAAAAGGGTGAAGAGAAGAGGAGAAAGGCATCCTGCCATCGGGGAATCCAGAGATCAACCCAGAAAATACAAAGAACTTGCAGAAGTTCTAGAACAGGGGCAGAACACAGAAACACCATGGGTTCAAGGGGAAACACGATTCTGCACCCTTTTCTGGGCAGAAATCGTGTCACCCCTAGCCCCCAAATTGTCCCAGAAATTATGCCAACTCATACACCCATCTATTTTGTAATTCTGAGTATGAACTAAACAACCCCTTCTTAGGTTGAAGGGAGGTAAACATGTCTCGGGTTCTTATGTAATAAATTGCTCATTTTTATGTTCTTAATCATATTTCTTGTTTTAGTTGTTGTGAGCATGCTACATGTTTGAGTTCTGATCAAACCATGCACGAATACAAATAGCTAGGTGAAAGACCGAAAGGAGAAACCATAGCCATTAGAACAACAACAACAAACACTTAGTCTTCTAGCTTGTGACAGGGTTAGAAACTAATTGAGGAATTAGCCTCAACACCAATCTTAATCCCCTGAGTTTGACCAATGCGAAAGCACATGGAAGATGAGAACCATGGGAGGCACCTGTGAGCGAAATCAAATGGGTGCAGTATAGGTTGAGAGCGCCTGCAAGAACCAATCTCATAATTGACTCCCTTGCTGTCAACAGCACAGCCTCATTCTGTGATAGCATAGTAAAGAGATAACCCAACTCTTAATTTGATTCTTGATTGATTATTGGGTGGCCTATTCTTAGTTTAGTAGCAGCCTGGTGAAGGGCCGAAAGGAGAAGCCAGGAGTGCTAGACCTACAATAGTCAGCCTTCAATCCTTAGACATTCGAAAGAAGATGGGGAGAGACTGTGGGTATTAGCACCAACATTAAACTTCATCCTTAAGTGGATGTTTACTCTAGTGATTGGGGGTAGATGGAAGCTTAGGGAACTATCAATAAAATCGAAAGTCATTGATAGTACCTTAGGTTGGGAGCCCCGTCAAGACATCTCATTAGTCACAGCCTCACCCACAGGCTCAGCCTGTGATGAGGCTTTCGAGCAATTTACACGCATAAGACAGAGCATGTGAACCCCCGGATGCCTAAGAATTCACCATTTCTGATCTCTTCCTCGTTAAATTATTGTTACATTTATTTTACTGCTTATTTTGCTTCTTAATTATTATTCACCCAAATCCATCCCTGTTTACTAGTTTTCAAATCTAGTTGTCCGAAATTTAAAGAAAACGGATTCAACCCAGTCCCTGTGGATACGATCTTCATAAAAGTATTACAACAACCCTATGCACTTGCAAGAACCTACGTTGCAGAAGCACATATGTTGAGCTGATTGGAAAGCTTGTAGTGCATGGTTCAAAGTTTGAAACCAAGGAACCAAGGAAGAAGGACCTGGCCTTAAAATCCCAAGAATCTAATGATGATAGTGATTCAGATGTTGCACTCCTTACAAAGAGATTTGTAACATACTTCAAGAAGAAGCAACCCAAGGAAAGAAGTCCTAAAGGTGTGATGATTGATGAGCCTAAAAAGGACCCCCTGACATTCTTTGGTTGCAACTGCCCTGGTCACATCAAATCAGAGTGTCCTTACTAAAAGAAGAATAGATATGATTCTTCAAAAACCAAAGGGAAGATGGTCATGGTTGCTTGGGATGACTCGGATTCTTCAAGCAATTCTAAGACAAATGAGGAAGCAAACTTGTGTCTTATGGCTCAAGAAGATTATGAGGTAAATGACACACCTGACGCTCAAGAAGATTCTGAGGTAGATGACACACCTGACTTTACTTTTGATGAATTACAAGATGCTTTTGCTGAATTGCATGATAGGTATAAGGAAGTTCTTAAAAAGAACAAAGCATATAGGAAACACATTGATCTACTTAAATATGAAGCTGAAGCATATAGAAACGCATATCAAAAGCTTGATAGTGCTCAGACAGAAGTTTGTAGGTCATATGAAACTCTTAAAGCTGATAAAGTTGCTCATAGTGAACTGGAAAAGTTAAATACTTCTAGTATTGCTAATAGTGAGTTGTTGGTTATGAAAAATAGCATGCTTAAAGAGGAACTTAGAGATCTTAAACATTCTCTTGAGAAATTCACTAGTGGAACTGAAAACATAAATATATTTTTAGGTCAGCAAAGACACTATGTGCAGAAAGAAGGAATAGGGGCTACACATGTGGTTTTTGAAAAACCAAACACTTCTGTGCATTTTGTCAAGACAGGATCTGATGTGCCTGTTACTACTCTTCTGTATGCTAACAAACAATATCAGACTGCTAAGAATGCTAAGAAAGGATTCAGAATGCAATATAGATACAGATCTCCTAACAAGGAATACAAACCAAATGATTCCAATGTGGTTTTTAACAAACCAAACCAGTATGTGCCATTTTTTTGAACTAGGTCTGGAAAACCATATACACCTAGGACAAACATGTATCCACCTAGGAGAAGCTATCATATGCATTCACATAGATTCAATACATCTCATCTTACATGTTATTACTATGGTAAAGATGGTCATGGTATTAGAACCTGTTGGTTTAAGAAGAGAAACAGTAATGTGAAGTATGTGTGGGTTCCTAAAGGAACCAAGCCTAATCCTGAAGGACCTAAATCAACTTGGATACCTAAATCTTGATCATGTTGATAGAATACTAGGGATGAATAGATCTTGAACAATGGGTGTTCAATGCGTATGACAGGAGACTCATCCATGTTTTCATCCCTAACTGAAAAGGACCGAGGTAATGTAACTTTTGGTGACCAGTCAAAAAGGAAAATCCTTGGTCTTGGTAATGTTGGTTCCAACCCTGTTATTGAGCATGTTTTATTGGTTGATAATCTGAAGTATAATCTGTTAAGTATTAGCCAGTTATGTGACAAAGGATATAACGTTTTTTTTTAGGCTTCTAGATGTTTGGTTTTAGACAAAAACCAAGTGGTTTCTGTTGGCAACAGAAAAGGCAACATATATTCTATAAATCTATGCAATGTTTCTGACCCTAAGTTTAAGTGTTTAAGTGCAAGAACAGAGACACCAACCCTTTGGCACAGAAGGCTTGGCTATGCAAATTTGGAGCTCATCTCAAATTTGTCCAAAATAGAGTTGGTAAGAGGTCTATGTAAACTCAAGTATGAGAAAGAAACCACATGCAGAGCCTGTCAGCTTGGAAAACAGGTTAAAAGTTCCTTTAAACCTAAGCATACTATTTCTACATCAAGGCCCCTTGAACTGTTGCATATTGACTTATTTGGACCTATCAGAATAGTAAGTCTAGGTGGTAAGAGTTATGTATTTGTGATTGTGGATGATTATTCAAGGTATACATGGGTATTATTTCTTGCACAAAAAGATCTTGCATGCTATGAATTTGGTACTCTTGTTAGGCATCTACAGAATGAAAAAGGCTACAAGATTTCAAAAATTAGAAGTGATCATGGTGGAGAATTTGATGATCCTGTATTTAAACATTTTTGTGAGCAAAGTGGCATTGAACACACGTTTTCGACTCCTAGAACACCTCAACAAAATGGGGTTGTTGAAAGGAAGAATTGAACTTTGTAGGAAATGGCTAGAACTATGCTTAATGAGCATAAGTTACCTGCCCACTTCTGGGCAAAGGGTGTAAACACAGCTTGTTACATTTTGAATAGAGTATCATTACGTCCTTTGATTGAAAACACCCCCTATGAGATTTGGTTTGATAAGAAACCAAGCATTGGTTATTTTAAAGTATTTGGGTCTAGGTGCTATATTCTTAATACTAAGGACAATCTTGATAAATTTGAGGCTAAATCTGATGATGTTATATTTGTTGGATACTCTCTAACTAGTAAAGTATATCGAGTCTATAACAAGAGAACCTTGGTTGTTGAAGAAACCATGCATATTGTTTTTGATGAGATTGGCCCATGTGATGCATATGATGATATAGTCACAGATACTGCACCTGAAGATCAACCACAGATCATAAGTATTAATGGGACTGCTAAAAAAGGGGAAGAACCTCCTGAATTGGAGCATCTCCCACTGACCATGCAAGAACCAACCGTGTGACCACGTTCACAACCAAACATGGAGCCAATGGTGGAGCCACGTGGTTCTGGGGAAAAAGCAAACGATGCAGAACAAGGATCTACATCTCATGGAAATGTGAGAGCACCCAGGGGACACTCAACAGAGGTTATACTTGATGATTTATCCAAAAGGGTGACTACCAGATCCTCACTACATAATGTTAACTCACATCTTGCATTCCTCTCACAAGTGGAACCCAAATATGCAAAAGAGGCCATTCTTGATGAAAACTGGGTAATGGCGATGCAAGAAGAGTTAAATCAGTTCAAGTGGAGTGATGTTTGGGAACTTGTGCCTAGACCTGCTGAGCATCCAATCATTGGAACCAAATGGGTTTTCAGAAACAAACTTGATGAGACTGGTGTTGTGGTAAGAAACAAAGCAAGGTTAGTTGCTCAAGGATATAATCAAGAGGAAGGTATTGATTATGATGAGACCTTTGCTCCTGTTGCTAGATTAGAGTCCATTCGTATGCTACTTGCATTTGCTTCATACAAATCCTTCAAGTTATATCAAATGGATGTTAAGAGTGCATTCTTAATTGGACATATCTTAGAAGAAGTTTATGTTGAGCAACCACCTGGTTTTGAATATCATGACCATCCTGAGCATGTTTATAAGCTTAAAAAGGCATTATATGGACTTAAACAGGCTCCTAGAGAATGGTATGATAGATTGAGTTCTTATCTTGTGTCTAAAGGCTTCTCTAGAGGCAAAGTAGATTCAACATTTTTTGTTAAAACTAACAAATGTGATGTTATCATTGTGCAAATCTATGTTAATGATATTTTGTTTGGAGCAACTAATGATATTCTTTGCAAGGAATTTGAGAAGCTTATGCATAGTGAATTCAAAATGAGCATGAAGGGTGAGCTTAATTACTTTCTGGGATTCCAAGTTAAGCAGCTTGATGGTGGTATTTTCATTAATCAAGCAAAGTACACTCGGGAGTTGTTGAAGCGATTTGGGTTTAGTTAAACCAAGCCTAGTCCCACCCCTATGAGTACATCCACCAAACTTGACAAGGATGAGCATGGTAAGGATGTTGATATAAAAATGTACAGAGGCATGATAGGTAGTCTTCTTTATCTCACTGCTACAAGACCTGACATTATGTTCAGTGTCTGCTTATGTGCAAGATTTCAATCATGTCCTAAAGAGTCACACTTAAAAGCTACTAAATGCATATTCAAGTATCTTAAGGGAACATCCTCACTTGGTTTATGGTATCCTAAAGTCAGCACTTTTGAGCTAACTAGTTATTCAGATGCAGATTTTACAAGGTGCACATTAGATCGAAAAAGCACAAGTGGGACTTGCCAATTGCTTGGACAGTCTCTTATGTCTTGGTCAAGAAAGAAGCAAAATTCTGTTGCAACCTATGAGAACCCGACCCAATATCACTTGGGACTTCTCACCTATTCCTTTCACCTTCTTTCTCAGGTCAATCCCATATCAATGGAGTCACCACCCAAGTTTTATTAAGGGCAAAACTTGGGAAAAACCTTCATATGACTCCTTAGGCAACCGGTCATGGCGAGCCAAAGATATGGGATCGGGGGTTCATCATGGATGGGAAGGTGTTAGGCACCCATCCATGTTGGGTTGAAACCTTGTGCAATCAAAGAGAAAAGTGCGCCTTGTGCAAGTGTGCAAGTGTGGAAAACAAAGAAAGGGGGGAGGAAAAGACTTGGCTTGCATCCTGTTGTGAAACCGAGACTACCTACGTACCCGAGTGATCGGGGTCAAAGCCACGTAGTTCTAAACATGGCACTAATCAACCATTTACAACATCAAAAGCACCAGCAATCAATCAACCAGAATCAATCAAAAGGGTTTAGGATTACCTTATGTAGCCCTCCTTTAGCTCCTTGCAATGGGTCGAGTTCTACACCCACCTTCTTGCCACTCCTTAGCTCTATGGTTGATCCTCTTCTTGATTCCTCCTTGCTAGACTACTGCTTGATGCTACCCACGAAAATCCTCCAGAGTTTCTGCCTTAGAAAATATTTCTAAACTTGGAGAAGTAGAGTTTCTCCAAGCAAGATGAGCTTATGGGTGTGTATGCGAGAAAGGTTGTGTCCCTTGAAATGTGTGTAAGGGGTCCTATTTATAGTGCTCTTGGAAGCCTAGGGGCGTGGACCTGCTTAATGGTGAAGATTATGCCTGAAACTCTAGTCCAAAACCGCGTAGGATCGAAAAAGAAACAAAATCGGGAAAAATGGAGGATTCTGGAAGGTGATGACCGCCACTGCCGGCGGTCATCCACTGCATGCTTGCCACTGCCGGCGGTTTGGTGTGGATGCCCGCCGCGAAGACCGCCGGTCGCCCCGCGTTTCACCTGTTCTTTCCTTTTCGAGCCCCCAATCCCCCTAATTTAGGCCTGATTCGATCCTACCACGTAATCAACCCCTAATCTACCCAGAATCACTCAATTACTTGATCATCACTCCCCTAAATCATTCCATAATCAAAAAATTACACATTAACACCCAAAATCATACAAAAAACACAAAATCTACTTAATTGATAATTAACTCTGATTTTCCACGAAAATCAGAGCTAAAATTGATCTACAAGAAATGTGTTATTGGGCTGGACAAACTCTGGAGAATAATTAATTTGGACCCTTAAATCCATTCCTAACCCAAGAATAAATCATCTCATTGTTATTGAGTAAAAACAAATAAAAAGGCCCAAATATATTTTAATCCCAATAAACCTTATCATATGTTTTATCCTAAGGTTAAATCATCTCATTAATCCTAAGATTTAAGTGCATAGAGGTTTATGTCATCAAAATACATTAATTCTACTAGATTAAAATTCATGTCATGCTTGAACCTTGGACCAAATCACCTCATTGATCCTAAGTCTACACATGTACAAAGTTTAATTTAATAAAATTTCCGTGGGACAAATTTGGGTGTTCACAGATGCCCCTCGTTGATGAATCCTTATGAATTTAAAGACGAAACAACGTAAGACAGGAACAACCAAATTTGAATGATTGATGCTCGTGGTGTGTGCCATAGTTTGGAGCATTCCATGCTCCGCTCCGGAAATCATGTCATCCCGAAGGTTTGAGGGACTGGCCCTCGGTTTTTTGGAATCATCTCATCCCAGATCCTCAAGAATCATCTCACCATGAGGTTTGAGGGACTGGCCCTTGGATTATGGGAATCATCTTATCCCATATTCTCGGGAATCATCTCATCCCAAGCTGATAGAATCATCTTATCTATCGGGTCATTCGCCTAACCGTCTTAGTCAGGGTGCAACCTCATACCGAGGTTTGTGCATTTACTCTCATGTCCGGGTATTACCTTATGCCGAGGTGTGTGGATTTCATCTTATATCTAGATGCAACCTCATGCCGAGGTTTGTGAACTTCATCTTATGTCTAGGTGTTTACCTCATGCCAAGGTTTGTGAACTTAGGTTTTCTTCTGATCTCCTCATCTCATCGTTTGCGAGAACAGGGTTTCTGGCTTCTGACTTGTATGTCTCAAGTTTGGCTTATTCTCAAGGCTTACGGAGGATGGACTCCTGGTTTACTGGTTTTCTCATGTCTAGACGCCTGGGTCTAAATCTCTCATGCTCTCTGGTTTTACTCATGTGTGGACACTTTGTAAGTTTCCCTAAGCTATATGACGTTCATATAGAAGCAAAAAGATGCAGCAGAAGACAAGGGAAACAACCAAGAACACATGTGAAGCTAGTAAACCGTGTAACAAAATTTGCGTACCTGTAAGATTAGGGTCTTTCACCTAATAGCTGTGTAGAATCAGTAAGAGCAAGAAGAAGACCTGCTACTCTACGGTATCCACACGAACCGTGATGGCTTGGAATCGTCCCACAAAGCAAGCCTCGAGCTCCCCGGACTGAAGTGCTAGCAACAAAACCGGGGCTGTGTGTAAGGTGTGTTTTGGCTCTTCCTTTCTTTCACAAAGAAGAAGAGATGGTGGTCTATGTGTGCGGGCTTGAAAAACAAGCACAAGGCAGGAGAGGGGAGCAGCAAAAACGTTCAGCAAAAGACCATCAAGGATGTGAATGATCTGATCATTCAAATACCAAGTGGAGACACAAGATAGTGCAAGTAATGGCCTACCACCTTTGGCCCATCACCCACTAAATCATATCTTAGACAAGATAATGCTGCTCCCATCTTTCTTTCCAGCACAACACACACAACATTCCACTCAAGTCAGATAAATAATTATTGATCCAAAACCGGCCCTGGTTCAACCATGGTCCAATCACGGTCCAACCACACCCGGTCCAACCATGATCCAACCACGGTTCAACCATCTGCTCGAATCATCGGTTCTATGTGTGTGACCCTGTAGGCACTTGTAACGTCCGGAAATGATTGTAAAATCTCATTTTACAATCATAAACAAAGAGCGGCGTCTAGCAACACATCATTGCTACCCGAACGACAAGATCAGAACTGATTCACTATGCCTCGGAATATGTCATCGTCCCTTCGTCCTATTATCAAGATTAGACCGAGAGATGGAAACGTCAATCTCGTATATGTCTAATCTCGGTTTCTTGATCCTCGAGTTAACTGTATAAAACGGATACCCGTGATATCATCATATCACCCTAATCCGAGCATGGCCATGCATTTAACAGTTCAACTCTATCAAGAAACCTACTCGATAATATACCCGTTATATATAGGTCGGACGAATCCCCTCTTGATCAATCAAAACCCACTACATACTAGGCATATACCCAATGATTACCCTTATGTCCACCAGTTACGGATGACTAGGAATAATATCAAGGTACATGATTCATATGTTGGATACCCTGACGATCTCAGGTCGGAGGACAATCACATCTATAAGAAACGCTATCGACATACATAAAACGTTCCATGTAGCGTTCTTATGTGGGTCGGTCCGGTTAACAAAATCCCCATCTTGTACCCGTATGTAGAATTCGTAACTCATACAATCCTCAACATACGCTAGTCTTACTTTATTATTACAACCCAACCATAATAATAAACGACTAGGGGCTTTTAAGAATATACATATCAAATATATATATACTAGGGTTATATATATGTGCAAGCGATTATCTCATAATCATATATATAGGCATAACCTCAAATATGTATACATGAACACAATCATCTATAGATTGGCTTTTGGGCATATTACTAACAATCTCCCACTTGCACTAAAGCCAATCATACATGTATCTAATACCTATGGATGCGCAATGACCATCATGCTTCCGTTGCGTGAGGGGCTTAGTCAACGGGTCTGCTACATTGTTCTCAGTAGGAACTCTGCAGAGCCTGACATCGCCTCTATCTATGATCTCTCGAATCAGATGATAGCGTTGGAGAATGTGTTTGGATCTCTGGTGGTACCTAGGCTCTTGAGCTTGTGCGATTGTTGCATTGTTGTCACAATAGAGCTCAATCGGACTCTCAATACTAGGAACCACCCCAAGTTCAGTTACGAAATTCTTGATCCAAACAGCCTCTTTCGCCGCATCTGAGGCAGCAATGTACTCTGCCTCGGTTTTAGAATCTGCAACTGTCTCTTGCTTAGAACTCTTCCAGCTTACAGCACCACCTCCAAGACAAAACACATATCCAGGCTGCGATCTGAAATCATCCCTATCGGTTTGGAAGCTAGCATCGGTGTAACCCTTTACAACGAGCTCATCAACGCTTCCGTAAACCAGGAATGCATCCTTAGTCCTTCTCAAGTACTTAAGGATATTCTTAACCGCCATCCAGTGACTCTCACCGGGATCAGATTGGTACCTGCTCGTGACACTCAGAGCATATGCGACAT
>JAKUCV010001156.1:0-29060 GCA_028386065.3 Turnera subulata | reverse complement strand
AAATCATATATACCAAAACAAAACTTAGCATATCATTTGATAACCACAAAACACATCATATTCAAAATCACCTAGCATATCACATATACAAGTTGATTCCTACACATGCTTAGATGATCATATCACATATGCATCATTTACACGGTTTAAAAGCGTCACAAGTTGCTCCGCTACCACTGTAAGTTTCCCTAAGCTATATGACATTCATATAGAAGCAAAAAGATGCAGCGGAAGACAAGGGAAACAACCAAGAACACATGTGAAGCTAGTAAACCGTGTAACAAAATTTGCGTACCTGTAAGATTAGGGTCTTTCACCTAATAGCTATGTAGAATCAGTAAGAGCAAGAAGAAGACCTGCTCCTCTACGGTATCCACACGAACCGTGATGGCTTGGAATCGTCCCACGAAGCAAGCCTCGAGCTCCCCGGACTGAAGTGCTAGCAACAAAACCGGGGCTGTGTGTAAGGTGTGTTTTGGCTCTTCCTTTCTTTCACAAAGAAGAAGAGACGGTGGTCTATGTGTGTGGGCTTGAAAAACAAGCACAAGGCAGGAGAGGGGAGCAGCAAAAACGTTCAGCAAAAGACCAGCAAGGATGTGAATGATCTGATCATTCAAATACCAAGTGGAGACACAAGATAGTGCAAGTAATGGCCTACCACCTTTGGCCCATCACCCACTAAATCATATCTTAGACAAGATAATGCTGCTCCCATCTTTCTTTCCAGCACAACACACACAACATTCCACTCAAGTCAGATCAATAATTATTGATCCAAAACCGGCCCTGGTTCAACCATGGTCCAACCACGGTTCAACCACGGTCCAACCACACCTGGTTCAACCATCTGCTCGAATCATCGGTTCTATGTGTTTGACCCTGTAGGCATTTGTAACGTCCGGCAATGATTGTAAAATCTCATTTTACAATCATAAACAAAGAGCGGCGTCTAGCAACACATCATTGCTACTCGAACGAAAGATCAGAACTGATTCACTATGCCTCGGAATATGTCATCGTCCCTTCGTCCTATTATCAAGATTAGACCGAGACATGGAATTGTCAATCTCGTATATGTCTAATCTCGGTTTCTTGATCCTCGAGTTAACTGTATAAAATGGATACCCGTGATATCATCATATCACCCTAATCCGAGCATGGCCATGCATTTAACAGTTCAACTCTATCAAGAAACCTACTCGATAATATACCCGTTATATATAGGTCGGACGAATCCCCTCTTGATCAATCAAAACCCACTACATACTAGGCATATACCCAATGATTACCCTTATGTCCACCTAGTTACGGATGCCTAGGAATAATATCAAGGTACATGATTCATATGTTGGATACCCTGACGATCTCAGGTCGGAGGACAATCACATCTATAAGAAACGCTATCGACATACATAAAACGTTCCATGTAGCGTTCTTATGTGGGTCGGTCCGGTCAACAAAATCCCCATCTTGTACCCGTATGTAGAATTCGTAACTCATACAATCCTCAACATACGCTAGTCTTATTTTATTATTACAACCCAACCATAATAATAAACGACTAGGGACTTTTAAGAATATACATATCAAATACATATACACTAGGGTTATATATATGTGCAAGCGATTATCTCATAATCATATATATAGGCATAACCTCAAATATGTATACATGAACACAATCATCCATAGATTGGCTTTTGGGCATATTACTAACACACTTGGGTCCGAATTTCTATGGCTAGGTTCTTATCTTTGCGGGTTCTATTTGTGTCTGGACGCCTGGGTCCGGATACCTCACTTCCCTCCATCTCTCCTTTGGTCAGGTTCACTCCTTTCTGGTCTTTTCATGGCTGGGCTTCATTCAAGATTGGACGTCTGGGTCCAGGTATCTCACTCCTCTCTTTTTAGGGTTTATAAAGGTTGAGCTTTACTTTGGCTGGTTCTCTAGAATCTTCCCTATAATCAAGGTTTGCAAAGGCCAGGCTTTGGTTATGTGATCGGGTTCTAGACTCTTTCTTCGGTTTTGTTCATGTTTGGATGCCCGGGCCTGGATATCTCACTTCTCTCCCAATGGTCGGGCTTTGGCCTTTTTGTTAGGTCATCTTTATCTCTAGCGTTTGCAAAGGTCGGGCTTTGACTTTAAAGGTACACTCATGATTGGGCTTGCTAGGTTGGCTACTCTCATGTTTAGACACCTGGGTCTGGATTTCTCACGATTGGGCTCTTTTCTTTCTAGTTCCACTCATGTTCAGACTCCTGGGTCTGGATACCTCACTTCTCTCTCCTAGGGTTCACAAAGGCCGGACTTTGCTTTGGTTGGTTTTCTCTATTGACTGGGTTCATTCTTTGCAAAGGCCTCGCTTTGGCTTTTTTATTTGGTTCTCTTATTCAAGGTTGCAAAGACGGGCTTCGGCTTTTGACTGGGTTCACTGCTCGCCTCCTAGAGTTGACTGGACTTTTTATTTGCAAAGGCCTGGCTTTGACTTTTAACTGTATTAACACAGACTGGACAGGGTTCATCGATCAAGGTTGCAAAGGCCGGGCTTTTGCTTCTGTGATTAGGTTCAACTTCTCAATCTCCTTGCAAAGTTCGGGCTTTGGCTTTTAACTGGGCTAGACCAGGTTGGTTTAGGTTCGGGTCGACTGGGTCCTCTCATCTCTCGGGATTGACTAGACATCTTGCACTATCGGGGTTATTTCACATGTTTGGCGTCGTCCTATGGGTGGGTTACCTGGACCTTATACTCATGATTGGGTATCATTCCTGGTTCAGTTCTCTCAGCATAAGATGTCACCTTATAATTGGAATGCTTGGATCTCATGCCCCTAGATCACCTAGTTAGATGTGCCGTGTCCCTTGAGACGTACAAGCTGAAAGTGGGGTGGGACGCCCCTTGTATCTCATCATGGTCTTAGAGATGAGGCTTAGTGTGCTCCTGTACATGTTAATTAAAACAAAATGGGGTACTGTGCCCCTACTTTGCTGGTTGTCCCTAGGCGTTTCAACCCAACATCAAACAAAGAAGGGGCCTATCGCGCCCCTGGTAAATATGGGGTAATGTGTCCTTGACCTCCACGTTCAACAGGTGCATGCATAATATCATTCACATATAAAAAATTTATCATCGTGTATTCAAGCAAAGTGTTAACAGTTGCCCCTTATCTAGGTAAAAAGTCTTCCCCCCTTGAAAAATAAACGTGACCCTCTCCGTTCCTCTCTTTTATTTCTTTCTTTTCTCTCCCCTACCCTTCCCCTCTTTTCCAAATTTTTTGGATTTTTCTTCAGATTTTCCCGGGCAGGTTGGTGTCATCGACCGGAGGTCTTGTGGGTGGATGACCGTCGCAGCCGGCGGTCTTGGGCGGATGACTGCCGGTTGTGGCAGTCTTCACGGTATAAACGCCGGCAGTGGTAGTCGTGGCCCCCCCCGAACTTTTCCTTTTTGGTTCTTTCTCTTTTGGACCTGGGCTTAGGGTTTTGACGAATCCTACCACCCCTAAAACTGTATAAATAAAGCCTTGGGAACCCAGAGACCCCTATAATCTATCACAACAAACTTCAAACACGTCCAAGACAATCATGGGTGAGGATTTTCATGCCAAGGTGCTCAAGTGGATGGCCAGTGTTCCTCCAGTGTGTGGCATAGATTTTGCTATGGTGGGTCTGACCAGACTATTCAAGCTTCACGGTGTGGTGATAGAAGAGAATCTGATTCGTACTGCTGCCAAATTTTAGGACGAGAGTCGCCGTGTGTTCCGCTTTGGTGAGGATATGATGGAGTTGTGTCCTTCCGTTGATGAGTTCAACACCTTCTTGGGTGCCAAATTCATAAAAGGAGTTTCCATGGTTTCCCTTGATGATGTTATTCTGAAAGAGGTTAGCCAGTTTCTTTTCTTAGCTGAAGGTCAGATTAACTTCTTCATGGACCCAAACAACCATCTGGTGCTATCGAAAATTGTTGACCAGTACTTCCTTGGTGGCTTAGAACAACATTCGGGAGAAGAAGATTTTAACTGGAGGGAGAAACGCAACCATGCTCTTGCCCTTATGATGGTACATGAATTTTTTATGGTGGGATCCTCTGGTACTTGTCCCCTCCGGGTTGGTGCATTAGTGGCTAGACTTTTTTGTGAAAAGAGCTTATCCCCCGTGATATTAGGCAAGACCATCCATTGCTTGGATAGGTTGGCTGATGATCACCGCGCCCCATTGACTGGTTCCTCTCTTCTACTCCAGGTATGTGTACTTGATTTCACATCCCTTGTTATTCCCCTGCATATCTTTCCCTTCGCTCACTGCTCCTCTCTTGTAGATGTGGCTGTGCGAACACCTTACGTTGATTGAACGCCCTCGGGCCGACCCCACAAACTATATCCGTCGTGGCTATTCTATCTTATTCCGTACCATTCAGGGATGGGTCATCTACATGAAGGATCTCAAGGCTTCCCAAATCACATGGTTTTGTCGGTGGCTCGAGATGCAAGAAGTGGTCATCCGTTCCCTGTGCAAAGATTGGGTGGAACTCCCGGGCATAGAAAAGTCCACATGCTATCGTCCAAGTAGGGTTCTAAGGTAGTTTGGCATAAACCAAACTATTCCATCTGACATCCCTGTTCCCATCACTAGACCTATGAGAGCTGCTACTCTGAGGGCTATCAAGAGAGGTTGGGCCTTACCTATAAGGGAACCCACTGGCGGTCATTTTGAGGTTCACCCTCCTATGTCATGTCTGTGCTGGCTGAAGAAGGATGTGGCTGTTTTGGAGAAGTCTATGCATCTTTCAAGGGGGGCATTTCCGGGAGGGCCTGCTGCTCCGGGATTTGAGTCTCCTGAACGTCCTATTGGCAAAGGGAAGGATGAAGTGGGCGAGTCAAGCCGGAAGAAGCACAAGAAGAATTGAGTTCTATCTTAGCAATTATCTCTTTACAATCATAATACATGCGAATAATTGAGTGAACAAAACTCCCCTTATCTGTTTCATTAATCTTTTGACTACTACTTAATAAAGATGGAACCGAACCCGGTTTGGGCTTCTTACGTATTCATGGCTGATCACCGCTTTTCCTTTTTTTTTTTGGTTCTTTTTTTTTCTTTGTGGAAGCCCATGAAATCAGGTTCATGTAGTTCTTTTTACATGTGTTTGCGTATTCTCAAAAGGTCCCCTTCCTCTAGTTTCTTTTGTACTTTCCTGTACAACTTATTGGCCATGCTATTCTAAGTTGTTCACCACGGGATTTCCTTCAACTGGCTTTTACATTAAATTTTTTCTAGAGACACCTCATTTGAAGTTGCTAGCTGATAAAGGAGGCCTATTGCTTCAGACTTAGGGACCTTTAGGAACTCAATCGATATTATTATTTCTTCCGGTATTAGTCTAGGACTAATTTCCACTGATTTTATGGAGTTTTGTCCAGCCCATCACATTCACACATATCATGAATGCATAAAGAAATTGCCAAGATAATCACGTGTAAAAGAGTGCCCCTTTTATTGAAAAGATGAAAATGACAATGACTCGCCTACTGGTTTATTCCAAAATTTTGATTTAGGCACCCGATGTGGTCCGGTGCCCATTTCCTCAAGTAGCCCCATCCTTTTCGAATAGACACTTGCAGCCCAAATCTTCATCTTCGTCTTTTTTTTCCTCTGGGTCTTCCACCTCCTCTGGATAGCAGTCAAAGAATAGCTCGAACCCCGGCTTCCTAATCCTTGTGATGTTACAAACCCATGGCTCGGAAAACCCACAGAAAGGGAAGTCCTCTACCTCCTTTACAAAATAGCCATTTAATGTTTTGAAATAGGGAGTCATAGGAAAGTCCCATTCTTGCTTCTTTTTCCGAGCTAGTGCCCTTGCATGGTTCTTCTCTCTTTGTTTCTCTAAGTCTGTCGAGGGGGGGGTATATCCCAGGCCGAAAGGTGGTGTGGCATTTGAAATCTGAGGGACCTCTATTACCCCTTGTTGTCTCTTCCCTAACCCCATGATGGGAAAGTATCTCATTTTTCCCATGATCTCAATGACCGCCACATTGCCAAACGGATTGTATTAAGGGGGCTTGACAACAAGCTTTTCCGCCATGATAGTACTCACAGACTCAAGCACGAAGCTAGACAGGGTCACTTCCTCCTCTTTCTCGATCCCGAATACCGGCTTGATGTTCTTCTCGGTCATTTCTCCCTTGACTGTGACTATTCCTCCTTGGTAAGGAAATCGTAGCATTTGATATAGAGTGGAGGCCACTGCCCGGGCCTGGTGTAGCCATGGTCTCCCAAGAAGAAGGTTAAAGCTAGATGCGATATCAAGCACCTGGAATTCCACCGTAAAAGGGACAGGCCCAATAACCACTTCCAATCTTATCATCCCCAGCACCTCTCTCCGGGCATTATCATATGCTCTTACCATTGTCCGAGACGGTAGAAAATCCGAGGTTTCGAATCCCAATAGGCTTGCAGTCTTTAGAGGGCACACATTCAAAGCAGACCCAATATCTATTAACACCAAAGGGATCTGATTGTCCTTGACTTAGATGGTGATGTATAATGCTTCAATGTGGGTGCCCTTATCCGAGCGCAAGTCTTTATCAGAGAAGGAGATCTGGTTGTCAGTTTCCACCGAAGCTATCATGTTAGCTAATGTCTCAGGTGCAGTGTCAATGGGGACATGGGCTTTGCTCAAAGTCTGGAGCGCCTTCTCTCTGTGTGGTTTGGAAGACATAAGCAAACCCCAGATCGAGACATTGGCCTGGGTCTTTTTTAATTGCTTCACAACCATATCTTCATCAGGATCCGCCGTTTCCTCAGGTTCATCTAGGCGGAGAAGGGCCCTCCTCACCACCCTTCCAGATCTGGTGATGACATCAACTTCTTCGTCTGAATCTACATAGTTACTAAGATCAAGTAGCAAGCATTCGAGTTCATATGCAGGCTCCATCTCTATCATATCAATCTCCTCATGCAAAGGTAGTGGATTCAACTTGGTGTTGGGCCGCTTCGGCAGGATTATTTCGTTTCTCTCTATCATATCTTGAATCTCATGGCGGAGTCGGGGACAGTTATCAGTAACGTGTCCAGCCATTTGATGGAACTCGCAGAACTTGTTAGGATCTCCCTTAAGAGGTAAATCAGGCCTTGGGTCTAAATGCTGCAATAGATCTTTCTCCATGCATTTCTTGAGGCCTAAAGTCATAGGGAGAGGGGTGAAGTCCCTGGGCTTTGACCCAATCTGCAGTGGTGCCTGGACCGCGACGTGGTTCACCTCAACAGACCTTTTTACTTGAGCTACATTAAAACCTCTTTTCGATGCAGGGACCTCCATAGAAGCCTTGACTTTCCCGGAGTTGATAGCATCTTCTAATTGTATCTCGACCCCAATAATTCCTTTGAAGTTAGCATAATAATTTCCAACCATACGCTGATAATAGGTTGGTTGGAGATTCTTGATTACCATTTGCACCTGGTCTTCTTCAGTGGGTCTATTCACCATCATTGACACCTTACCGCGCCATCTCGAGATAAAGGCAGAGAAGGTCTCCTGGGCCTCTTGCTTGGTTGTCTCAAGATCCCTCTTGGTCACATTCACTTCAGTGTTATAACTATACTGGCCCACAAACTCCCATTTGCTAACCTTGCCCTCATCCAGGGTCATGAACCATTTTAAGGCTGCTCCCGACAAAGTTCTTTGGAACAATTGAACCATCAGTTCTGGTCCTATCCCCATAGGCTGCAACATCCTCACATAGATCTTCAGATGGGTTATTGGGCATCCTGTTCCATTGAACGTCTCAATATCAGGCATTTTAAACTTAGCAGGTAGCCGGGCTTAAGGGAATAATGATAAGCGGTCCAAATTCCAATCATCTTCCTTTCTTTTCATGGTCTTCAACAGTTCTTCCACCCTCTTAAGTCTCACCCCATCTCCTTTGGAATCCTGTGTCACCGAGTCATCATCTTGAATGATCACCATCTTGCTTGACTTTGAACCCTGTCCCCCATCATTCCCAGGGGACTCCATCTTCCCTTTCGGCAAGGTCAGCAGTGCTTCTAGGATTCTTGGATCCTTCAATAGCTCCATGGATTCCTCAGCCACCTTGGTATGTTTCTCCTCACTCATCTCATCCTAGTAGCCGAAGTATAAGTGTCAGGGTTCTTGGGATCCCAAAGGCTTCTTGACATATACTACCTCTCACCGGTTTTGTCTTGGGTATATGTAAATGAAAAGGGCACCTTTTTCACACCTTACTTGAAAATACCACAAATGACCACTTAGAATGCACTTACCACTTATTGATTCATTATGCATGAGATGCTCAAGGTATGCAACTCGTTGGGGGCCAAAAGACTGCGGCTAGGGAATAGGTTGACCTACTCACATGTGATAATGGATATCGCGTAAGGTCCGAGGCCAGTTAATCCCCATCATTGCAAAGCATCGAGAAACGGGTTCATGCAAGCCACCATCACTTAAAGAAAGTATATGGTGGACGTGGCCTCCCTCGCCCTCTTACGGTAAAGGCTTCACATAAATCATCATGAATGTAGGGCACTTATGATGACAAGTAAAAATGCACACAAAGCTCTATGATTGTACAAGATCTCTTAAACCCACTACTTCCCCAACGGAGTCGCCAACTGTGAGAACCCGACCCAAAATTACTTGGGCCTTCTCACCTATTCCTTTCACCTTCTTCCTCGAATCATTCCCATATCATTGGAGTCGCCACCCAAGTTTTATTAAGGGCAAAACTTGGGAAAAACCTTCGTATGACTCCTTAGGCAACCGGTCATGGCGAACCAAAGATATGGGAACGAGTGCTCGTCACGGATGGGAAGGTGTTAGGCACCCATCCATGTTGGGTTGAAACCTTGTGCAATCAAAGAGAAAAGTGCACCTTGTGCAATTGTGCAAGTGTGGAAAACAAAGAAAGGGGGGAGGAAAAGACTTGACTTGCATCCCGTTGTGAAGCCGAGACTACCTACGTACCCGAGTGATCGGGGTCAAAGCCACGCAGTTCTAAACATGGCACTAATCGGCCACTTACATCATCAGAAGCACCAGCAATCAATCAGCCAGAATCAATCAAAAGGGTTTAGGATTACCTTATGTAGCCCTCCTCTAGCTCCTTGCAATGGGTCGAGTTCTACACCCACCTTCTTGCCACTTCTTAGCTCTATGGTTGATCCTCTTCTTGATTCCTCCTTGCTAGATTACTGCTTGATGCTCCCCACGAAAATCCTCCAGAGTTTCTGCCTTAGAAAATATTTCTAAACTTGGAGAAGTAGAGTTTCTCCAAGCAAGAAGAGCTTATGGGTGTGTATGCGAGAAAGGTTGTGTCCCTTGAATTGCAGCGGGAGCTTGTTGCGCACAAGTCCTATGGAAGAAACAAACTTTATGCGATTATGGACTAACATTTAATTGTGTGCCAATATATTGTGACAGCTCTAGTGTTATTAATCTGACCAAGAATCCTGTACAACACTCTCGGACCAAGCACATTGAAGTGAAACATCATTTTATCCGATACCATGTGTTGAAGGATGTGGCAATTGAATTCGTGAAGACTGAAAATCAGCTTGCTGATATCTTTACAAAGCCACTCAAAGAGGATCAATTCACCAAGATCAGACTTGAACTTGGAATGTTCAACTTACCTTGACTCTTATGCTTACTTGGTTTGATACTTGGTTTTATGCTTGGTTTCATACTTGGTTTAATACTTGGTCTTTGAACAAACCATTATGTGCATACATGACCATATTAATCTTATTGCATTCATTGCACCTCATACACACACGTTCACATTGCATTCTGGCATATGAGGAAATATCTTGAGGCATTATGATCATCAGTTTAGGCAAATAAAAGAATGGATAATCTTGGTCTCTAGAGTAACCAAATATTCTTCAGTCATTATCCAATGGACAAAAGCATCTCTTTAGGCGGGAATTCGAAATCAGAAGGGTCTGATAGATTCAAATGAAATTAATTTGAATTTTGAGCGCCTAGGAAGCTGTCAAATTGTTGATAGAAGGCAATTTGGTTTTTGGGAAAAACAAAATGTCGAGCAGTTATTACCCAACGGACAAAGACAACTTGGCAAGTTGGGAGAGCAAATCTGAGCACTTTGGGAAAGTAAAAAAAATAAAATATTTTATGGGGTTAATCACAGAATCTCTGTTGGTATAAACTGAAGGTCAAAGTGGTCCAAAAGATTCAAAAAGTGGGTGACCACAGTGGGGTATACCTGACAAAAGCTGAAAAGGTGGAGGAAGAATTAAATGTATTTGACCGCTACTTCTACTCGTTATCTGTTTCGATTCCTTTGCCACTCTCTCTCCAATAATCCACTTCCCTTAACTAGTTACATCCACTTCTTCTATACCCCACTCACTCTTCTTCATCAACATAACTTCTATTGACTCACAACTCTATCCCTAAAACTCCTTCTCTATTCCAAACCTGAGTTGCTATCAAATCCAAACACTTGCAAGACGAGGAAACGAAACACCAAAATAGCCAAGTCTAAGAAGAATGTGTCTAAACAAACCTCTTCTACCTCAAACACTTCCAAATCAAAGCCACAAAGTCGTGAAGAGATTGAGGCTGCCAAGCTTTCATACCTCAAGAAGGTGCTGTTAGTGTAATATGCCCAAAAGCCAATCATGGATGATTGTTTGTAGTCATGTATACGCATTAAGGTTATTCCAATAAGTATCGTTTATGAGATAAACGCTTGCACATACTTATAACCCTAGAATATTTCATATTCTTAAATTGTCCCTAGTCGATTATTATTATGGATGGGTTGTAATAATAAATTAAGACTAGCATATGTTGAGAATTGCATATGTGATATGAATTCTACATACGGGTACAAGTTAGAGAACTTGTGGACTGGACCGACCCACATAAGAATGCTACGTGGAACGTTATATGTTTGTCGATAGCGGTTCTTATATGTATTGTCCTTAGACCTGTGATCATCAAGGTTCCCAACATATGAGTCGTATACTTTGATATTACTCTTGGCTATTTCGTAATTGAGTAGACATAGTGTAATCATTGGGTATATGATAAATGTGTAGTGGGTTTTGTATGATCCAGAGGGGATTCGTCCAACCCATATAACGGGTGTATTATCGAAATGTTTCTTGATAGAGTTGAACCGTAAATGCATGGCCATGCTCGGATAATGATATATGATATCATTGGTATCCGTTTCACCGGTTAACTCGAGGATCAAGAAACTGAGATTAAACATATGCGAGATTGACATATTCCATGTCTCGTGTTTAATCTTGATAATGGGACGAAGGGACGATGACATGTTACGAGGCATAGAGAATCAGTACGGATCTTGTCGTTCGGGTAGCAATGATGTGTTGCTAGACGCCGCTCTTTGCTTATAATTGTAAATGAGATTTTACAATTATTGCTGGACGTTACAAGTGCCTACAGGGTCACACACAAGGAGCCGTTGATTCGAGCAGGTGGTTGAACCGTGGTTGGACCATGGTTCGACCGGGTGTGGTTGGACTGCGGTTGGACCGCGGTTGGATCGTGGTTGGTTCAGGGTCGCTTTGGTTCAGTAATTATCTGAATTATTGAACCAAAGATAGTGCTGTTTTTTGTTGATATATGATAATGCATTAGTGGCAGACAATGATGATGAATGTCATTATCATGTCACTAATTGGGCCATTGTGTTTGCCATTTACCTAATTAACTAATACATTATGTGTGAGTGGATTTTTGAGTGGAGTAATCTGATTACTCTCATCTCTTCTTCACTCTTGTGTGTTGAGATTTTTCGGACTTGAGAGATTTTTCAGAGCTTGAGAGTGTCTTGAGAGGTCTGAAAAATTGAGAGCAAAACACACATCACCTTCTTCCTTCTTTGAGAAAGAAGAGAAACACCACACAAAAGCTCCCGGAAACCTGTTGCTAGCACACCAGTTCGGGAGAGCTCGGGTTGAAGATCGTGAGACGTTCTTCAACCAGTTACGGCGGTTCGTGTGGATACCATAGAGGGGCGAGGCCTTTTGTCTGGCTCTAGCTGATTCGGTTCTACAGTTGGGTGAAAGACCTCAACCGTTACAGGTATGAAAAATTGTATTTCAGTTTAGCTCCCTTCATATGGATCCTCCATGTGTATCCGGTATTTTCGCTGCGCATACATGTTGTATTTTGTGCTTCTGATTGTCAATTGCATGAACCGGATACTTACAGTGGTAGCGGAGCCTCTTGTGAAGTCCTAAACCGAATTTCATGTGCATATGTTTGATATGCTTAGTTAGTATATGTGATATGCTAAGGTTGATTAGGCATATGTGATATGTTGTTTTCAATTATGTATATGTGATGAACATGTTGATGTTGGTGTTTGTCAAAAGAGTTTTGACAAAGAGAACTTGATTGGTATGTGATATCAATCAAGGAGTTCCTGGCAGTAAGTTGAAAGAGTTCGACTAGGAAAAACCGAGTGTCGGTTTGTGTTTTGAACGATTGTAGTTCAAGTTCCGCTGGCCCAGAACATCGATGTTGGTAGGACTAACATCGATGTTCATGTGTTGATTGGCCTTCACCGAGCTGATTAAACATCGATGTTGGGTAGACAACATTGATGTTCTAAGAAGGCTGGTGTTGGCAGAATCACAATAACATCGATGTTGTGGTATCAACATCGATGTTGACACGAAGAGGCCTTGGCAGAACTCACAAAACATCGATGTTTACGAGTTGAACAATGATGTTATTTGAGCTCGGCCAAATTGGTTTGAGTTTCAGAGCTCCAACAACATCGATGTTTGAGTGTCAACATCGATGTTCTTGAGTTCCAGAACCCAAACATCGATGTTCAAATGTTAAACATCGATGTTAAAATGCTACTGCCAAAACTTGAATTTTTCAGAATCTCAACAACATCGATGTTGTGATGTCCAACATCGATGTTATTGAGCTACTGTCAAAAGATTTGAAGCTCGAGTACTTACAACATCGATGTTGTAATGTCCAACATCGATGTTATTGAGCTACTGCCAAATAGTTTGGAGTTCAAGTTACTCAAAACATCGATGTTGAAATGTTGAACATCGATGTTCTTGAGGTTCGGCCAAATAGTTGGGAGAATCAGATTCTCAAAACATCGACGTGCATATAATTTTTGGGCCGGGCTCCGCCCCGAGCCCTGGCAAGGGCGCTGCCCCTTGACCCCGCCCGCTAACCGGCTAGCGGGACCGCCATGCTACCTCTGCGTAGCGTCTTATATTGCATATGATGCATTGTTATTGTATATGAGATATATAATTTGTGAATTTCATGCATGACATGTATGGATACAATTGTTGACAAGTATTCATCATTGCTTAGATCAACATTTGGTAGGTTTTGCCAAAGCAAGGTGCCAATGTTTATCCTAGCAAGATGTGATGGCATAATTGTTATGCATGGAAATAATTGTTGATATAAATATTAAGTTCTTAGTTGCCTTCCTTGGTAAGCACTCATCAATGCTTCGATAAAAAAATGGTAGGTTTTGCCAAAGCAAGGTGCCTTTGTTTATCTTAGCAAGGTGCGAGTGGATAATTGTAATATCTTGACTGCATATTGTGGGTGTGGACTTAACTAAGTCATCTTAATAGGATTAAGGACTTAGAGGCAAGGGTTGAGTAATGTCTATGAGATAGATATGGACAAAGTATTGTTCACTCAACTATCCAAGAGTTACATGAGATGTAATTGATAAGAGTTGTCTACCTAAATAACTATTGATATATGAGATCAGCCAAAGCTGACATATGTTGTAGTGAAATATGGATATTGGCCTACTTATATAATTGTCTTGATTTATGTAGTAGGAGCACATTTAAAAGAATTCCTTGTTAAATGTATTTGTATGCATGACTCTTATTTGTGTGAGTTGATCATTGTTGTAGAGTATCCATGGCACTAAACACTAGCACATTGTCACTGCGATCGGTCCTTTGGAAAGAAAAGTAGAATGGGAATAACTTCCTAAAAAGGGTATCGTTAATTGAGGATAGTCCTCAAACATGAAAAAGAAACTGTATGTCCTCGAAGGCCTTGTTCCAAACGAACCGTCGCCTAGTGCTTCTAGGGCAGGAAGGGATGCTTAGTAGAAGCATCTTGATGATGCATTGGATGCATCATGCCTTATGCTTATAACCATGGACTCTGAGCTTCAGAAGCAACATGAGTAATTGGGGGCATTCGATGTGATCGAACACCTGAGAGGTATGAGACCTCTAAAGCATTATTCCATTGCAAGAAAGCTGGCCATTGGAAACTAAACTATCCTGTTTACCTTGAAGAGGTAAAGAAGCAGAAGGGAAGTAAGACTTCCGCTTCAGGTATTTTCGTTATAGAACCTAATATCTCTATCTCAGCATCGTGGGTATGAGATACCGAATGTGGTTCTCACATTTGTGTAAATGTGAAGGAATTGAGAAAGAGTGGGAGATTGGCTAAGGGTGAGATAGACCTACGTGTGGGAAATGCAGCAAGAGTTGCTGCATTAGCCGTGGGAACTTACTATCTATCCTTTCCGAGTGGTTTAGTTTTGGAAGTAGACGATTGCTATTATGTACCAACCATTAGCAGGAATCTGATTTCTGTATCTTGTCTTGACAAGAAAGGCTTTTCATTTGTAATAAAGGACAATTGTTGTCCCATTTATTTCAATGATGTTTATCATGGTGGTGCGTATTTAAGCAATGGTTTGTATGTTCTTAACCTAGAAACCGCAATCTATAACGTTAACACGAAGAAGGTTAGAACGAACGATTCTAATAAAACCTATCTTTGGCATTGTTGTTTAGGCCATATAAACGAGACTCGTATATCTAAACTCCATAAAGATGGACTTTTAGGCTCATTTTATTTTGAATCATTTGAGACGTGTGAGTCTTGTTTGTTAGGCAAGATGACGAAGGCTCCTTTTACCGGTAAAGGTGAAAGAGCATCGGACTTGTTAGGTCTTATACATAGTGATGTATGTGGACCTATGTCTACACAGGCTAGAGGTGGTTTTTCATTCTTCATTACATTTACTGATGATTTCAGTAGGTATGGCTATGTGTATCTAATGAGACACAAGTCAGAATCCTTTGAAAAGTTCAAAGAATTCAAGAATGAAGTACAGAATCAACTCGGTAAAAGTATTAAGATGCTTCGATCAGATCGAGGAGGTGAATACTTAGACCGAGAATTCCTTGATCATCTAAAGGAGTGTGGTATAGTATCACAGATCTCTCCGCCAGGAACGCCTCAATGGAATGGTGTATCCGAAAGGAGGAACAGAACCTTGTTGGACATGGTTCGTTCGATGATGAGTCAAGCTGACTTTCCTTCTTCATTTTAGGGACATACATTATTGAGTGCTGCATTTACACTTAACCGTGTTCCATCAAAATCCGTCGAAAAGACACAATATGAGATATGAACTGGGAAGCGTCCCAATTTGTCTTTTATGAGAATTTGAGGTTGTGAGGCTTACGTAAGACGTGAAGCTTCAGATAAACTCGGCCCTAAATCCGACAAGTGCCTCTTTGCAGGATACCCTAAGGAAACGAAAGGGTATTATTTCTATAATCCTTTAGAGCACAAAGTGTTTGTGGCTCGGACTGCTATTTTTCTAGAAAGGGAATTTATTTCTAGAAGAATCAGTGGGAGGAAAGTGGAACTCGAAGAAGTTCGAGAGATAGAGGCTGAGATGGAACAAGGGCAGGAACCACAAGAAGTTGTGGATGAGATTCCTGTGCCTGTAACACATGGACCGCGTAGGTCAGATAGGACTCGGTATGAGCCTGAGAGATATGGATTTCTCATGACCTATGCTGGAGACGTGATGCTCATAGATGAGGATGAGCCCACTTCCTATCAGCAGGCCATTACGGGTTCGGACTCTGAGAAGTGGCTAGAGGCCATGAATTCGGAAATGGAATCCATGTACGAAAAAACAAGGTATGGACCTTGGTTGATCCACCCGAAGGGGTAAAACCCATTGGGTGCAAATGGGTCTTTAAGAGAAAGACCGACATGGATGGTAATGTGATTACCTATAAAGTGCGATTGGTTGCGAAAGGTTTCAAGCAAGTTCATGGTATTGACTATGATGAAACTTTCTCACCGGTTGCCATGGTTAAATCCATCCGAATTCTATTGGCTATAGCGGCATACAATGATTATGAGATATGGCAAATGGATGTCAAAACTGCCTTCCTTAACGGGAATCTTTTAGAGGATGTGTACATGACACAGCCTGAAGGTTTTGTCAATCCAGAGAATGCCAACATGGTATGCAAGTTACAGAGATCCATTTGTGGATTGAAGTAAGCTTCTAGGAGTTGGAATCTTCGTTTTAATGATGTAATCAAAGAGTTCGGTTTCATCAAGAATGAAGATGAACCATGTGCTTACAAGAAGGTTAGTGGGAGCACCATTGTTTTCTTGTTGTTTTATGTTGACGACATCTTGCTCATTGGGAATGACATTCCGACACTACAGTCCGTAAAGACTTGGTTAGGAAAGAATTTCTCGACGAAGGACTTAGCAGAAGCTGCCTATTTGTTATGTATAAAGATCTATAGAGATAGATCCAAAAGGCTTCTCGGGCTAAGTCAGAGTACGTATATTGACAAGGTGCTAAAAGGGTTTAGCGTGCAAGATTCCAAGAAAGGATTCTTGCCCTTGTCACATGGCATGTCTCTCTCAAAGTATCAATGTCCTAGTACATTTAAGGAGAGAGAGCGGATGAGTAAGATTCCTTTTACTTCGGCAATAGGATCTATCATGTATGCCATGCTATGTACTAGACCAGTTGTCGCTTATGCTTTGAGTGTCACAAGCAGATGCCAATCTGATCCCAGTGAAAGTAACTGGACAGCAGTGAAGAATATCCTTAAGTACTTAAAGAAGCACTAAGGATGCATTCCTGGTTTACGGAAGTGTTGATGAGCTTGTGTAAAGGGTTACACAGGCGCTAGCTTCCAAACCGATAGGGGTGATTTTAGATCGCAGTTAGGTTAGGTGTTTTGTCTTGGAAGTGATAATGTGTGCTGGAAGAGTTCCAAGCAAAGTACTGTATGCTGGAAGAGTTCCAAGCAAGAGACAGTAGCCGACTCTACAAGTGAGGCTGTGTATAGTTCCGTTAGGGAACAAAGTAGAAGATGTATTGTCTAATCTTCTCACGCAGCGGAAGCATGATGGTCATGCTAGATCCACATATATGAGATATATGGATGATTGGCTTTAGTGCAAGTGGGAGATTGTTAGTGTAATATGCCCAAAAGCCAATCATGGATGATTGTTTGTAGTCATGTATACGCATTAAGATTATTCCAATAAGTATCGTTTATGAGATAAACGCTTGCACATACTTATAACCCTGGAATATTTCATATTCTTAAATTGTCCCTAGTCGATTATTATTATGGATGGGTTGTAATAATAAATTAAGACTAGCGTATGTTGAGAATTGCATATGTGATATGAATTCTACATACGGGTACAAGTTAGAGAACATGTGGACTGGACCGACCCACATAAGAATGCTACATGGAACGTTATATGTTTGTCTATAGCGGTTCTTATATGTATTTTTCTTAGACCTGTGATCATCAAGGTTCCCAGCATATGAGTCGTATACTTTGATATTACTCTTGGCTATTTCTTAATTGAGTAGACATAGTGTAATCATTGGGTATATGATAAATGTGTAGTGGGTTTTGTATGATCCAGAGGGGATTCGTCCAACCCATATAACAGGTGTATTATCGGAGTGTTTCTTGATAGAGTTGAACCGTAAATGCATGGCCATGCTCGGATAATGATATATGATATCATTGGTATCCGTTTCACCAGTTAACTTGAGGATCAAGAAACCGAGATTAAACATATGCGAGATTGACATATTCCATGTCTCGTGTTTAATCTTGATAATGGGGCGAAGGGACGATGACATGTTACGAGGCATAGAGAATCAGTACTGATCTTGTCGTTTGGGTAGCAATGATGTGTTGCTAGACGCCGCTCTTTGCTTATAATTGTAAATGAGATTTTACAATTATTGCCAGACGTTACAAGTGCCTGCAGGGTCACACACAAAGAGCCGTTGATTCGAGCAGGTGGTTGAACCGTGGTTGGACTATGGTTCGACCAGGTGTGGTTGGACTACAGTTGGACTATAGTTGGACTGTGGTTGGACCAGGGTCGTTTTGGTTCAGTAATTATCTGAATTATTGAACCAAAGAAAGTGCTGTGATGTATTGATATATGATAATGCATTAGTGGCAGACAAAGATGATGAATGTCATTATCATGTCACTAATTGGGCCATTGTGTTTGCCATTTGCCTAATTAACTAATGCATTATGTGTGAGTGGATTTTTGAGTGGAGTAATCTGATTACTCTCATCTCTTCTTCACTCTTGTGTGTTGAGATTTTTCAGACTTGAGAGATTTTTCAGAGCTTGAGAGTGTCTTGAGAGGTCTGAAAAATTGAGAGAAAAACACACATCACCTTCTTCCTTCTTTGAGAAAGAAGAGAAACACCACAAAAAAGCTCTCGGAAACCTGTTGCTAGCACACCAGTTCGGGAGAGCTCGGGTTGAAGATCGTGAGACGTTCTTCAACTGGTTACGGCGGTTTGTGTGGATACCGTAGAGGGGCGAGGCCTTTTGTCTGGCTCTAGCTGATTCGGTTCTATAGTTGGGTGAAAGACCTCAACCATTACAGGTATAAAAAATTGTTATTCGGTTTAGCTCCCTTCACATGGATCCTCCATGTGTATCCGGTATTTCCGCTGTGCATACATGTTGTATTTTGTGCTTTTGATTGTCAATTGCATGAACCGGATACTTACAGGTGCATTAACAAAAGGTAATGGAGGAGCTCACTATCACTCCAACTGCTACTACAGAGGCTGAAGAATCTGAGAAGTTCAAGGAGGCTTGGGAAAAGTAGGAAAGTCAGAAGGTGTCTGAAAAGGTTTGGCTTAATCGAGAACCTTGGCCAACCTTAGAGAAAAGCACTGCTCCTTAAGGGTCTTCCGTACCTTCATAGCTCAAAACACCTCTCACTGGTAATATACCTCAAAATGACTACTTATGTCCAGATCCTATCAGTTATCGTGTTCCTACACCTGAAGACAGTGAGAAAACCATACCTATCCCATACATAACCATTGATAAACCTAGTGCTAGCACAACCACCATACTTACAGAAGACACTCATGTGCTTACCCCCAGTTTGGTCACATCAATGACTGATAGCTTTGTTAAGCATATAATAACTCCACCTGGTCATGACCACAAAATATTTTGTGAAAAGAAAAGAGAAGAATTAGGGGATATGATTTCAGATTTCATCATCAAAGGCTATACTCCTTTAGAAATCCTCATTCGAACGCCCTCTAAAGAAGAAGAAGAAGCCTACTACAAATCATTGCGTGAAGGAACTGAACTGCTAGATACTACTGGACAAGTCGACAAGATGGTGATAAGACCAACTTGGTTTCTGATATGGCTACCAAGGTGGTTCCAGAGGTGGTTTCAGCTGTGGTTTCTTCCACCAAAACCCTACCACCACCAGAAAAGACACACACTGTTGATCTCAACCTGCCATAACAAGAGCAAGAAGAGGATGAAGAAGGGTTGATGGCAACTGTGCTAAATGTAAGCAGAGAAGCTATTGCTTTTACGGTTGAGAAGAATTCTGTGGTTTCTGAGAAACCAATCCCAAAACCAATGTCCAAGGGCAAAGGAAAAAGAAAGGTTGGTGAGTCCGAACAAGAACCAGAACCAGAACCAGAACCAGAAGATGATTCAGAGAATGAATCATAGTCAGAAGATGGCGAGTCTAAGGCTGAGGCATCTGATGATTCAGAGGCTTCAAAGAAGAGGAAACGAAGTGATGAATATGACAATGACTCGGACTTTGAAGGTGACAATGATGATGAAGAAGACAAAGAAGGCTCAGCTGATGACAATGATGAGGGCAATAACGATGATGATAATAATGATGATGATGATGAGGAAGATGATGACCCAGAAGATGATGAAGAAACTCCTGCCAAACCACCAAAGAAGAAGGCCAAAATAGATCCAAAATCTGCTAAAAGAAGCGCAAAGTTAAGACTTCTTTATTCTATTCATCACACACTGTGGTGATGGAAGACTTTGAGGAGCTTGGTGTGTCACAAATTCTGAAGAACGTTAATCTTGGCTATATGGCAACTCTTAAAGCCAAGGTGTACAAGACTGTGACAAGGGATTTCTACAAGAATATGAAATCAACCATAAATGCTTCTAGTGTCACAAAGACCATTACAACAAGCATCAAGGGCAAAACTGTAAAGATCACTGCTGATGACATTATTGAAGTGCTTAAGCTCAAGCCGAGAAAACTCAAGGTTGTCTATGATTATGAGAAGCATCACAAGGGGACTCCTACTGACACTGAAGCCAACAAGATTCTTTTTGGATCATCCAATCGAAGAGGCAAGTATGGAGCTCTGTCTCCTCAGCATCGAGTTCTATTGTACATGATCACCAAGGTGGTTTTACCCCAACCATACCATCAAACCACTGTCAAACTCTGTGATCAGTGGACTCTGGCTTGCATCCTGAAAAGGACCCCCATTTGCTATGGGACTCTCATCCTGCATCATATGGCCACATGCAGAGTGCCATGTCTCGGAAGCTTAATCACACTTCTGGCCCGAAAGTTTTCCAAGACTCCTTCTGAGGCGGACGAACCCGAGAACCCTATCCAAATTAGTTCTCAAACTTTGTCCAAAATGAGTATTAAACCTGATACAGATGGGAAATTTGTTGTAGTGAAGAAGACCAAGGATAAGGTCTCTGTAAAGGATGATCTGATGGTTCGGATGGATGCCATTGAGGATACCTTGGAGGCAATCCAGGAGCAGATCGATGATCTTGAAGACAAAGTGATGGATTCTCTGGACCAGATTATCTCTCTTCTTGAGTCTGATAACTGATTGATGAGTGATACACTCAACTGCCTGATGCCCCTAGGACATTCATTTGCATTTTGTGTACTTCATGGTTTCATGCATGGTTCCTCATTTGGTTTTATGTTGGTTTATTGCTGGTTCTTATGTTGGTTTTAGGATTAATGTCATATTTCGTCCCTGTGTTGCCTCCTCAAATTGAAATTCGTCCTTGTGTTGAGTTTTGATTGGTTCTGATCCCTCAGTTGGTCAATTTTTTAAGGTTTTAGTTTTTTTACCGATTTTACCCCTAAATTCAGTACTTTACTGTTCAAACCAGTTTACCCACCCGAAATTCTACCCAGCTAACCGACCCAACCCAGAACCTTATTCAAAAATCTCCAATAAACAAATAACTCTACCTCCCAACATCAAAAATTTTAAAATCATAAAAAAATATAAATTATTTTTTAAAAATTTTAAAAAAATTAAAAAATCATAAATCAAATTATTTTTAAAAAATTTTTAAAAAATTAAAAAAATCATAAATCAAATTATTTTAAAATTTTAAAAATTTTAAAATTTAAACCTTTCCTCTCCACATGTTTTTTTTTTATTCTTTAATTTAAAAATTCGTAAATTTAAATTTTTTTCTCTACTTTTGTTCTTTTTCTTTTTTCCTTCCTTTTTTCTCCACACAAGTCCTCTTATAGTAGTAGTAAAAAAGGTATAGTCGACTTAGAGTGGTAAGCTTTTTCTCTACTTGTCTAGAAAAACTTATATTTTCAAAAATTTTTAAACTAAAAGATAATTTACTTTATGATTTTTTATTTTAAAAAATATTTTAAAAATATTTTTGTACTTTTTTTTACTGATTTCCAAAATTTTGATATTTGGAGGTAGAGTTATATATTTATTGGAGATTTTTTAATGGTGTTCCGGGTTGGATCTGTTAGTTGGGTCGAATTTTGAGTTGGTAAAATGGTTTGAATAGTAAAATCCTGAATTTAGGGGTAAAATCGGTAAAAAGGACTAAAACCTTAAACAATTGACCAACTGAGGGATCAAAACCAATCAAAACTCAACAAAAGGACGAATTTCAATTTGAGGGGGCAACAGAAGGACGAAATGTGACATTAATCCGTTGGTTTTATCATGGTTTCTCGTTAGGACCGTGTTTGGTTCTGTTATCTGACTGTTATCTTATGTTATCTTATATTCATCTTTTGAATATTAATCTTATGGTTCCTACTGCACTAATATTGTCTCTTATTCAACCCTTTACCCTTCTACTTTTTCTTGATGCCAAAAAGGGAAGAAAAATGGTGTTATGAATATGAAAGGGGGAGAAAAATATTAAAATTTAAATTATTTCTTGCTACTGTGCTATATTCTATTAAAAATTATTTGCAAGAAGATGTTGCTATTCACAGGGGGAGTATTTTGGCTAAGCAGACTAGCCAATGATGCTTAGAGCACAAAAATGCTTGACATAGGAGAAGCAATAATTCAGGGAAAGTGTGCTTACATGTAGTGATATCTTAACTAACCCTTTTTTTTGCAGAAATCAACACAGTGTTTGTCATCATCAAAAAGGAGATGGATGACCTAAACATGAGCTTAATATGGATTATTAATGACTAATCATGTTTAGTGAATATTTATATATTGATTTTGATGATTAACAAACTTGGTTAGATGTTTGTATATGTTTGTGTTGATTAACATGCAGCGTGGTTTCTTACGAGAACCACATAAAAACCACGAGACTTGGCTTCTGGAAGAAAGCACACTTTACTGCCAACATCAGAAGTGGTCCTATTGCAAGTTGCTGGTGGCCCAGGTGGTCCTCACAGCGTTAATGCTCAACCCCCAACTACTCCAACGGGCAGAGAAAGTGGTCCATGACAGAGATGAAGACCTGCAACACTTATCTCTCACCTCCAAGCTCAATTATCAATTGTGGTCTATAGCTATGGTCCCGGATTGCCAAAAATAAAATATTTTCAACTAATTGAGCTGCAAAGAGAGTGGACTTCCTGAAATGAACCCAACACCAGCTAGTGGATTATGGAGTCAACTCTGAAAAACTGATTTGTACCTCATAGCCGTTAGATAAAGAGCTGATGGGTACTTTATAGCCGTTGGATGAAATCTTCCTACCTACTACCACTTGCTCAAGATCTATATAAGGAAGAGGAATGCTTCTTCGAAAAGCATCCCAGCCAAATTGAAATTTGCTTGAAGTCTGAAATTGTGCTTACACCTGAGTTATTTGTTGAGCTTACACTTGAGTTTCTTCTTGTTCAACAAGTTGTTTCAAAGGGTAGTGTTTTAGGCAAGACTAGTGTGTAGTTTTGCTGGGATCTCAATTCTAGGATTAGATTTGGGAAAAGGTTAGAGTTTAGCCTGGGAAAAACATGTTAAGGTTTGGGCTGAGCCTGTAAAAGCTTGTTTCTTGTAAAGGTAAGAGTTTAGCCTAGGAAAAACTTGTAAAGGTTAGAGCTTTGCCTGCAAAAACTTGGTTTCTGTAATAGATTGAGGCTGATCCGACAAAAGCCTAAGCTAGTGAGTGTTTGAAATCCTAAAGGAGGGTCCTTTAGGTAGTGGAGTACCTGGTGAGGGGGAACCACTCTAAAATCACTGTGTCATATTCTCTCTCCCTTCTGCTCTCTTATAATTCTACTAGTGATTACTGTTAGTTTTGCGGGTAAGTGGTTTGTGAAGAAACCATTTGGTTTTTCAAAAACCAAACCAGAAACCAACCGCGATTAAGGGATAGCCTGATTCACCCCCCTCCCAGGCCTATCTGGGCTAACAAAGGCATCAGTACACAAAAGCAATTACGCCAGTTTTGGTTTATTCATTTTTAGCATATATAGACTCTGGTTTTGATGGTTATAATTAATAAAGTTCTATCGATTTATTAAAAAATTTAAAATAGAAATTTCTTTTTTAAAAGAAAGAAAATAAAAACGTAATATTGTGCTTCTTCTTCCCCAACACACCCCAACAACCTCCACCACCATCACCACCTCCACTCTCCTTAATTAGCACACCTTTCATGCCTTGATTTTTTTTAATTAGCACACGCCGATTTGGCACTACCGAGATGGCTCACCTTCAACTTGATAATGGTGACTCCCATATCCACCTGCTGTAATCGAGTTGACGCCACACTCCAACAGCCCAACGGCGACTGCAGAGGGAATGGTTGTTTCACATCTACCTTCCTAGGTCCACTAGAATTAGGTCTGATTAAAAAAAAAAATCTATATGGTTGTTTAGCCGTTGGGCATGAAAGGTGTGCTAATTGAGAAGAGTGGAGGTGGTGATGAGTTGGTGGTGGTGGAGGTTGTTGGGGGTGTGTTGTCAATTATGTTGGGAAGACGATGAACAGTATATTGTATTTTATTTTTATTTTTTTAATAAAAAAATTCTATTTTAATTATTTTTATGAGGATTTCTATTTTAATATTATAATGTATTTCTATTTATTTTTTTCTTTATTTATTTATTTATTTTTGTGTACTCGAGTTTGGTTAGACGGATCTTTTGGGTGGGCGAACCAATCGGGTCGTGCTAGTCTAATTTATTTGCTAGGTTTGACATGCGGGGTCCTACATAGGCTGATGTGGTGTCGAAAAGCATGCCAATATTTTTTATATATATTTTTTAATTTTAATTTTAATTGTAATTTTTTAATTTTATTATTTTTTATTTTTAATTTATATTTTTTTATTTTGTGAAATTAAATTTTAAAAATCAAAAATCAAAAATTTCAATGATTTGATGTATATTATATTTTATTATTTTAAAATAATTATTTTTAAATTTTTAGATTTTTTATTAAATATAAAATAAAAAATAAATATTATGTTTTATTATTAGCTAATTTTATCATTCAAATTATTTGTATAATTAAAAATAATAAAATTATATTTTGGGTTCTAGGTTGTTTAGGTAGGCGGAACCGGTCGGGTGGATCTTGGTTTGGTTTTGGATTTTTCCTGACATGTGGGACCCAAAAATCTGACGTGGCGCCGGAAAATGCGCCACAACAGCGATTTTTGCCGGATTCTGGCCGGACGAACCAAACGGGTCGAACAGAGGGATGAAAAGAGGCCAAAAACCTACACGAGGATGAAATCCAAGTTTGAGGCCTTACATAGGGACCAAAAAACGCTTTAATCCGGTCCACAATTCCTTGTACCTAGTTCAAAAGAATCCCTATGCTGATCAGAAGGAGTTGTAGGTGGAGGAGGTGAAGAAATCCTGTTCACTAAATTCAGAAACTGAAGCAATGTTTTGCCACTCTGGTGCATAACTCTTCTGTTCTCTTTTGCTAGGTATTGGCATATTAATTAATTTGTTAGTGCATAACTCTGTTGTTCTATGTGTAATTTGTTTGATTATTGCCTCGTGTCTATCTAATGTCTATTAGCAAATGTTATATTAGCATAAAAAAGAAGCAGCAAATGTTACATTCCAATTACATTACATCTGACAAATAAAGGTACAGGAATGGGTTTATAGAGAACATTAAACGACCGGAGGAGGTGATGCGTTGAGCTGCCAAATTTTAAGTTAGTCATGCATGACAGGATTGGTGTGCACCGTACCGACACGACTATATAATAATATACTATATACATATTGTTTTCTCCACTGGCAAGCAGAGAGACAGTAGTAAATTATGGTCATGGACTTGCGGGACTTTGGAGTAGATGAGATGTGGTTTGATTAGCAATCCGAGTCTTTTAATGGTTTTGGTCCTTTTGGAATGAAATTGTTCATCCTCGAAAAGTTGCTGTTAGTGTGAGTTTTCGTAAGACCTGTGACCGGATTAGAGTGAAGGCTGGGATTTATGGGAAGAAGAAGTTTGCTATGTGGAGATGATAGGTGGACCTTTTATCGATGTTCTCATGCCTAGTTCTTGGGAGTGCTTTCGTAATGTTGTATACCTCTGGGACCATAAGCTTTGTGATTTCGTAATGTTGTATCTGGATTTGACTTTGTGATATTTACAGCAGCTCGGAAGCGTTGTCTGCTCTTCCCTTATTTTTGTCCCTATGTTTGCTTTAGTTCCTTAATAGTTTCTCTTGCTTCCCTCTGAATGCAAGATTTGAATCTTTCCATCCATCTCTCTCATGCTATAACTTTGTTCTTGCTCCCCTTGTTATTAGTGCCTTGGGCCAACCCTGAATTGGGTTCTAGTGCGCTCCCTGCGTATGGACTTGTTCGTCAACCCCTTTGGGCCCTTATTCCTTATCTATGGAGTGTAAATTTTGGGCGATAACACCTTCTTTGCAACATAAAATACCAGGGTTCCCTCTGATCCCCTGCACGTACATGACTTATGTAGTAGGAATTGACCAAAAGAAGGTTTTCCAGTATATGGTAAAAGAAGATTTTCCAGTATATGGTATAAACAGTTTTTCCATTTCGATTCTAAATGGTATAAACAGTTTTTTCTTTTCAATTTTTTTTGATGCTAGGGATGTCGAAACTTTATTGCTCAGAATATCAGAATTACAACTTAGTGATTGCAAATTCACTTAGAGTACAAGGAAAAGGAGAACAAAATAGTGTAACCGGAATGCGAAGACAAAATGCGCAGGCAAGAACATGACCTCTTAGCCAAAACTATGTGTAGACGCTGCTGGGAAAAAAAAAAAAACATTCAAGGATGGTAATTCAAAACCTGAAAGTTTCGTTTTAGAGCAATCTACCGCCTGATATCAGAGAGGCCACACACGCTGTATGGTAAACTCATGTGATCAGTTGGCCTTCAGCCAGGGCGTAGGGTGTACCAAAATGAGATCCAAAATCCTATCAGGATCTTCCTTAGTGTCCGCAAAAATTCTCATATGTCTTCTACTCTGTTAAATTAAATGTTCATGACTTTGCTTTGGTAAATATATTCTTTAAACAGTTAAAAATTCCACACAGCTAGGTACGTACACTGCCTTGCATATGAAAGACGCTCCAAATTAATATATGACTGTACACCTTTATCTCTTAAGAATTAGATCAGTCTTATGTGAATGTCACTCAATTTCTTAAATTTGTACAAGTGTTGGCCTCTCTGTACGCGAGATGGATATGTACATACTGTTGGTCCCAGTGGCACTATCTTGCGGAATAATGATCAACTAAAAATAAATGGCGCACAAGAATTTAACGTAGTTCACCCAAATCTTTTGGGCTATGTCCACAAGCTCAATCTTACAGAAAACTTTCACTATAAAAATAGTAGGCTTATAGAGAGAGACTTCCCTAAAATATTTAGGGATAAACAAAATCTAGAGCTCTACCCAAAATAGTGTCCCACAAAAGTGTTTTCCAAAAATACCCCAAAAGTATTTTCCTCACTATTTTGTCACTCCTGAAATAAGAGGGACTATTTTGTCACTTCTAAAATTTAGAAGGTCTATTTTGTCACCTTCTAAATATAGAAGGACTATTTTTCGCTCTCTCTCCCTATTTCTTTCTCTCTTTCTCTCCCTCTCTTCTCTGTGTGTTTTTCTCTGTGAGCTGTGTGATTTGAGCAAAGAGACTTGCTCCCTTTTATAGGCAGTGAAGGTTCAATTTTTCTCCACCTACTGCACACAAACTTAGACCTGCAGCACACCACCTTAGACATGCAGCAACCTTAGACCTGCATTGCAGCTTTCGGTGCTTTCTTCTTTTTCTTCCTTCAGGTATCCTGATGTACATTTTCTGGAACTAACATCACCAGCCATATTTGCATCTGTATATCCAACCAGCACCGGTTTATCTTCTCCATAACATAAGCACATTTTGGAGGATCCTCGAAGATACCTTAATATCCTCTTGACAGCATTCCTATGCTCTTTTCCAGGATTTGAAAGGTATCGGCTCACCACTCCGACTGCATGAGCAATATCTGGTCTGGTGCACACCATGGCATACATCAAGCTTCCAACTGCTGAAGCATATGGAACTTGCTCCATCACTTTCTTCTCCTCATCCGTAGATGGACTCTGCTCAGAACTCAATCTAAAGTAGTTAGCAAGAGGACAACTAACTGCTTTAGCCTTATCCATGTTGAACCTTTGGAGTACTTTCTCAATGTATTTCTCATGAGACAACCATATCTTCTTGACTTGTTGATGTCGAATAATTCTCATCCCGAGAATTTGTTTTGCTGGCCCCAAGTGTTTCATGGCGAAAAAGGCTTTCAAGCTGTTGATTTTGGAGACATTCTGGCCAACAATCAGCATATCATCCACATAGAGCAATAGGAAGATAAAATCATCATCAGAAAATTTCTGAACAAACACATAGTGATCTGAAGTAGTCTTCTTGTAGCCATGTTGCTGATATGCACATATTTCACATAGTATTAAAGGCATGAAAACTTCTTTATTATTATAATTTCGAATAAAACTCATACATTTTACCTATTTTTCTTTGTTTTATTGTTGAATAAATTGCTTGAACTAACAATTATGTTTTCAGGTGTAAAATAGTCCCTCTTCGCTACCGAGAACGATCAATTTCGGCCAAAACTGGAAACCGGGCAGAAACTTGAGCACAGTTCACTCTTTGGCTGATTTCAGAAGCCTCAGAAGTCTAATTAACATTAAACCAGTGGGAGATGAAAGTAGACATCCATATCTTTCCAGTGATATAAATTTTATAATTTTTGGCCTTGTGGATTAGGAGCAGTAATTAATTCAATTCAGTCCAGGCGTGCAGGAATCCTGCACTGGCCACCAACCCTGCCTCGGTGTTTTCATCATAACTCCTACTACACAAATACAATTTTTGAGTTCTTTATATTAAAATAAAGATAAAGGAATTATCTACAACTTTGTAGAATATCTCAAAGTCTAATTCGGCTGTCTACAGGTTCCAAAAGTGCTTGCAATTCTCGGGTCATATGTTGCCAACCATGTGACCCCTTCTAGAAGAGCATCATGGCAACCAAAGGACATGCTTTGTTGGATAATCAAATTGGACGACTTGGAAGGCATTCAAGGAGAATAAAACAGCCTAGAAAGCAACATAATTTCCTGGAAAGAAAGCTCAACCATCAGCACATGCAAAAGAGAAGGAATATTCAT
>JAKUCV010001155.1:11910-33096 GCA_028386065.3 Turnera subulata | reverse complement strand
GGCATCAATAATTATCAGAATTATTGATGAGACATGCTTAGGTGGAGGTGTTAGGTCTGATGGGATTAGTGGGAGACAATGGTGGTAATGATCATCACCATTGGTCCACCATGTTGGCCATTAGACTAAACTAATGTGGACAATGAGTGGGTGTGGTGAATGTGGCTTGTGATCAGATCATTCACCTCATTCTCAGCCTGTTGACCACGTTTTGGCAGCCCCAAAACTCTCTGAAAAACACCTCTCTTCAGTTCTTCTTCTTTGTGAAAGAAGCAAGAGCTTAAGCACACCAAAACACCCCAAACACACACTAGCTCCTACCTTTTGTTGCTAGCACATCAAGTGGGAGTGCTCGAGGCTTGATTCATGTGACGATTCGAAGCCGATCACGGTTCGTATGGATACCATAGAGGAGCAGGTCTTCTTCTTGCTCTTACTGATTCCTTTACACAAGTTAGGTGAAAGATCCTAATCTTCCAGGTACGTAAATTTTGTTATACGGTTTATGCATGCTTCACTTGGTTCTTGGTTTAGTTTCCTAGCTTCCGCTGCATGTCTAGCTCATTATGAGTGTCGTAATAGCTTCTAGGAAACTTACACGACAACCTCGAGATTTCCGCTCACGGCCCGCCACACCGAGCCTCAAAACCTTTTTTCTCCTCGAAGCGGCAACGTTGACGTCCTCCCGAGTGGCGGAAACCAAAAATGGCAACGCGACGCTGGTGGAGTGGTCGTTTGGAAAGAGAGAGACAAGACGAAGAGAGAAAAAAACAGTGCAGCGGCGGAAGAAAAACGAAGAGAAATGAATGAGGAGAGAGAGAAGAAAAGAGGGTTTCAAACCTAGGGCAAAACCTAGGGTTCGGTCACGCTTGATACGGCGTCGTTTTAGTAGTCAAAACTGTAAGTATTCGGTTTATACAATTGACAATCAAAAGCACAAAATACAACATGTATGCGCAGCGAAATACCGGATACACATGGAGGATCCATGTGAAGGGAGCTAAACCGAATAACAATTTTTCATACCTGTAACGGTTGAGGTCTTTCACCCAACTGTAGAACCGAATCAGCAAGAGCCAGACGTAAGCCTCGCCCCTCTAAGGTATCCACACGAACCGCTGTAACCGGTAGAAGAATGTCTAACAATCTTAAAACCGAAACTACCTACGTACCCGAGTGACCGGGGTCAAAGCCACGTAATTCTAAACATGGCACTAATCGGCCACTTATACCATCAAAAGAATCATCATGTGATCTGCAAGAATCAACCAAAAAGAGTTAAGTGTTACCTCTTGTAGCCCTCCTCTTGCTCCTTGCAATGGGTTGAGTGCTACACCTACCTTCTTGCCACTTCTAAGCTCAATGGTTGGTCCTCCTCTTGATTCCTCCTTACTAGGCTACTGCTGATGCCTTCAACAAAATTTCTCCAGAGTTTCTGCCAAAGAATGTACCTCTAGACATGGAGAGGTAGAGTTTATCCAGGCACTCAAGGCTTGTGGGTGTGTATGTGAGAAAAATTGTGTGTCCTTTGAAATGTGTGTGAGGGGTCCTATTTATAGTGTTCTGTGAAGCCAAGGGGCGTGGACTTGCTTAAGGGTGAAGATTATGCCCGAAAATCTGGTTCCAAACTGCGTAGGATCGGATTAGAAACAAAATCGGAGGAAATCGGGGGTTCTGAACAGCCATGACCGCCGCTGCCGGCGGTCCTCCGCTGGACGACCCCCAGTGCTGGCGATTATGTGGGGATGTCTGCCAGCACCTACCGGTCGTCGCGTGATGACTGCCGGTCACCCCGCGTGTCACCCGTTCTTTCCTTTTTGACCCCCAATCCCCCTAATTCAGCTCTGATTTGTTTCTACCGCGTAATCAAACCGTCAATGAACCCATAATCACTCAATTACTTAATTAACACTCCCCTAAATCATTCTATAACATCCATTTCATACTAAAGCATACCAAAAACAACATTCATACTTAAATAATGATTTAGCTCTGATTAGCCTGCAAGAAATGTGTTAATGGGATGGATTAACTCTGGAGAATTAATTTACCTGGACCCTTAAACCCATTCCTAACCCAAAAGTAAATCATCTCAATATAATTGGGTTAAAAACAACTAAAGGAGCCCAAGAAAATGAAATGAAATGTATTTTATTGTAAATAAAACTTATTATATGTTTTACCCTAAGATTGAATCTTCTCATTAATCCTAAGGTTTAAGTGTACAAAGGTCTAGATTACCAAAATACATTAACTCTAATAAATTAAATTCTTATCATGCCTTAACTTGAAATCAAATCATCTCATTCACTTCAAGTTTTAGCATGTTTGGAATCTAGTTTTAGTAAAATGTTCATGGGTCAAATTTGGGTGTTCACAGACGTCCCTCGTTGTTGAGTCATTAGGAACTAAGGACGAAAGAATGTAAGACAGAAACAACCAAACGTGTGGTGTGTGTGCCAAGTTTCGGAGCATCCCATGCTCCTCTTCAGGAATCATCTCATCCTAAAGTTTTGAGGGACTGGCCCTCGGTTTTTGGGAATCATCTCATCCTAGGTTTTCTGGAATCATCTCATCCCGGGGTGATAGAATCATCTCATCTATCGGGTTTGTGAGAATCAGGTCCTCGACTTTGGTTTGATTTCCTCATCTCATGGTTTGCGAGAACTGGGTTCCCGGCTTCTGGCTCGTATGTCTCAAAGTTTGCGGGAGCCATGTCCCGGCTTTGGTTTGGATCTCAAGGTTTGCGGGAGTCTTGTCCCAGCTTTAGATATCTCAGTCTTGGTTTTACCTATCGTCTCTTGGTTCTCGGGAGCTAGGTCCCAGCTTTTGGTTTGCTCTTCTCTGATTTTCTCTCATCTGGATTCCCTCGTGTCTGGTCTCTCTTATCTCTCAGTTTTCCTGGTGTTGGGTCTTGGCTTTTGGTTCTCTCTTGATTTTCTCTTGTCTGGGTTCTCTTAAGGTTCTTTCTTGTCTCCCAGTCGGTTTGTTCTGGGCTCTTCTCAGGGTTACAAGGATCGGGTCCTCGGCTTTTCACTCATGGCTCAATTGTCTTAACTCTGGATACCTCTTGTTCTCTCATTGTCTTATTGGTTTGTGTTTGCTCATCTCATGAGTTTTGCAAAAACTGGGTTTTTGGTTTTTTATAGGACTTCCTCATCTCTAGTTTGCAAAGACTAGGTCTTTGGCTTCTGACCGGGTTGATTGGTTCTCTCATCTCTCTTCTGGCTGGGCTCTCTCAAGGTTTTTCTCTCGCTTGGATCCCCTCTTCTCTCAGTTTGCGGGTGCTGGGTCCCAACTTTAGGATTAGCTCATCCCTAGTTTTCTCTTATCTGGGTTTTCGAGACTGGCTCCCCTCATGTCCGGATTTTTCCTGGGTCTGGATCCCTCCTGGTTTGGCTTTCCCAGTTTTGAATACTTCAAGGTTGCAAGAACTTAGTCTTTGGCTTAGTGATTTCCCTTGGGGCTAGATCCCTCATGGTGTTCCGTCCGGTTTGTTCATCTCAAGGTTTGCAAGGATCGGGTCCTCGGCTTGTAGGATTGGTTCCTCTATAGACTCGAATTGATAACTTGTAACGCCCCGAATTTTCATAATTTGATTTTTCGGAATTTTCGAAATTTTTATTCCAATTTTACCCTTGAGGTATTTTCGAGTTTTAGTCGAGGAAATAAATTATTATTCCTTGGAAACGTTAATTCTAAGTTGGCATTGTTCATGGTTCGGGTCCCGTGGAAAACGGATTCGAGATCGGGGTGAAACGCGAAGTTTAACGGGGGGTACTATGAAACTACGTCGTTTTGGAATAAAAAAAAAAGGAGGGGGTTTGACTTGGGCGGGTTGACCACGCCCAAGCTCAAAACGGCGCCGTTTTGAGCTCGGGCTGGTCAAGCCCTAAAAATCCCTTTTCCCTTCTCCCTTCTTCTTTTCTATTCTTTCTTTTCTCTTCTTCTACTCTTCTCCTCCAAGCCGCCGCAGCCGACCCCCCTTCCTTCTCCCACTCTCCTCTCGCTTTCTCTTTCTCTCTTCCTCTCTCGCCCCCATTTTTTCTTCTTCCTTCCTCTAACACCCACAACCGCCGCTGCTACCTCCCTTCCTCCCTTTTGCTGCCGCCGTTTCGTTGGTGTCCGCGTCCTCGTCTGTTGGTGTTACTCGAGGACGATCTGGGCCGGTGGAACTGAAGTAAACTCGGGGTCGTGGCGAGCTGTTGCACCGCCGTCGTCTTCTCTTCTCCTTCCTACTTCGTGGGCCGCCGCCGCCGCACCTGTGCAAGGGGGAGCTGCTCACGGAGGAGCTGTGACGAGGGCCGGAGGGGCTTCGGTTTGGGTTGTCGGTAAGCCCTGCTCCTCTTCGCTTCTTTTTCTTTTTCCTTACTCCTCCATGGTCTGATGTCGATGTGTGCGTGTTTGTTGTGGTGCACGGATTGATGCGGGTTCGTTGGCTCGACGGGGGCCGGATTTGTGTGGTGTTGTGGTGGTTGTGTCGTGTGCTGCTGCTCTGGTTGGGTTTGCCGGCGGTGTGGTGGTGTTTGGATTGTTGCTGCGTGTCGGGTCTGCTGTCGCCGGTGTTGGGTCGATTCCGGCAGGTTGGTTGTGTGTCGGTAGTGATTTGGAGCTCGGGTGTGTTGGTGTTACTCCGGGCAGTGGACGGAATTCCGAGCAGAACCGATTGTTGTCCCGGGTAAGATCCGTTCAACAAATTTCTCTTATAACCCGTTTAAGGGATTTATGAGTGTGTTGGAATCGTTTAAAGTTGTTGGGTTTAATTGTTTCTGGCAGTTTGTGGAGAATTCCGGCGAGTTCACGGGAATCCGGCGAAGGTTCGGGAATTTTCCGGCGAGGCTCGGAAATTTTCCGGCAAAGACTCGGGTGTTATTTCCGGCACTTAACGGTATACTTTAATGTGTAGTTTGTATACATTGATGGCATGTACTATAATTCGGAATTGGGTTATGTAATTAATCGTGTTTAGCGGAAACCGAGACGGGTAGAACCTTAGGCCGGTAAATACCGACACGGGTAGAACCTTAGGCCGGGAATCTTTGGACATCGGATTAACCTTGGACTTAAGTAACGGACTTTGAGCCCAATCCTATAATTAATTAAATATGGACTTATGGAAGTGGGCTTTAGGCCCGTGAAATTGTCATTGGGCTTAGATTGGACTTTAGGCCTGGAAAATTGTCATTGGGCTTAGATTGGACTTTAGGCCGGGAATTCATAAACGACATAATGAGTGGGCCATAGGCTCGGGAATTACTCTTGGGCCTAGTTGGGCTTAAGCCCGGTGAACCTTAGGCCCAGGTAGAAAATTGGATTTGAATATTGGGTTTAGACCTGGGTTTCTTAGTAACGGGTCTAGTGTACGATTTAAGCTAAAAACAATATCATTGGCATGTATTTGATTTGATTTCCGTGAATAAATATCTTATATGGTATATATGTTCATAGGAGGTTATGGACATGAGGTTGTTGAGGCGAAACGAGGCTTCGGCTTTCGAGACAATTATTATGGCCAAGGTGAGGACTTATAAACCTTTGTATGCATTACTGCCTACAATGCTTCGTTAATTGTTTTGGTATATAAAGTGGTATTAATTGTTGGTCTTGAATGCTGTATGCATGCTTGCCTGATGTGCTGATGTTGTTAATTGCAAGTGTATATATTGATGATATCTTTGATGCGGTATGCCTGATTAAGTGAATTGTGTGCCGGTGTAATATGATATGCCAGTTGAGCATGTTTGTTTGTTATGCTAAATAACTTGATGACTTGTGTTGTATACTGTGAATTGTTTTGTGCACTGTGTTGCTTTTGGCCATTGCCGGTGTACTTGTAGTTGATTTGTTTTGTATATTATTGGTTTATTTGTTTGAGGTGAGACAGTGGTTGGTCTCACCCCCTCACAGTTTTACACAGGTTAGCTGATCGATGATCAGAAGAGCATATCAGCAGGTGGCGGTGCTTTCCTCTCCTCGGGTCGGATCCATAGAGTTCACTGCATACATGTTATCTTATGTATAGTCTTCCGCTGCATACTCGTTGTTGTGTAATTTGTTGTATAAATGTTCATTGATTTTGTTGTTGATATTGTATCCCGGGTAGAAGGGCATTTTGGTCACTTCACATGATGTATATTCTTTAATGAATAATTTGGGATACGGGTGTCCCGGGAATGATAAGGGTAATTTGGTCAATTTATAATTAATTTGTAATTTATATTAATAAATTGGGACACGGGCGTTTCATAACTGGGTTATCAGCTTTTAGCAGGATTCTCTCATCTATCTATTGGTTGGGTCTTCTCATCTCTTGGCGAGGGATAGTGGTTTGGTTAGCTGAGTTCTCTTAGGGTTGCAAAGATTGGATCTTTGGCTTTTGACCGGACTCTCCTAACTAGGCTCGACTCTTAACAAGGTTCCTCTCTGGTTTGCGAAGACTCAGTCTTTGGCTTTTGACTGGGCCATCTCACAGAGTTGCGAAGACTGGGTCTTCGGCTTTTGACTGGACTCCCTCATCTATAGTCACCTCACGGTCTTAGGTTCGAGTTGGATGTGTTTGGGGTCATCTTGGTTATTGTGGTTCCCTCATCTTCTCACAGATTCTCTCATGGTTGGATTGTGTGGACCCTATGCCTCTTATGTCAATTAATTAGGTGTGAAAAATATGGGGATGCGCCGTGCCCCTTGAGACACACGAGTTGGAAGTGGGGGTGATGCCCCTAGTATCTTGCCGAGGTTTGAGAGGCGGAGCTTAATGCATCCCTACTCTATTGGTTAACTTTGGGTGTTTCTTCATGACATCCAATGAGGGTTGGGCTTATCGTGCCCTTGAGGATCGAGAGTGGGGGCGACGTGTAACGCCCCGAATTTTCATCATTTGATTTTTCGGAATTTTTGAAATATTTATTCCAATTTTACCCTTGAGGTACTTTCGAGTTTTACTCGAGGAAATAAATTATTATGCCTTGGAAATGTCGATTTTAGGTTGGTATTGATCATGGCTCGGGTCACGTGGGAAACGGATTCGAGATCGGGGTGAAACGCGAGGTTTACCGTGGTTCCTTTCGAAACTATGTCGTTTTGGAAAAGAAAGAAAAAAAAAAAGGGGATGCGTTGACCAGGGGGTTGACCGCGCCTAAGTGGAACGACATGGCGTCCACTAGGGGCGGCCAAACCCTAGCCGCTCCTTCCTTCTTTTTCTTTTCTCTTCTCCTTTCCTTCACATTTCTTTCTTCTTTCTTTTCCCGGACGGCGCCCCCAACCCTTCTCTTCTTCCTCCTTTCGTTCTTCTGTTCCCTTCTCTCTCTCGTGTTCCTCCTTTCTTCTCCCCTCTTCTTTCCTCTCCCTCTCTCTCTCTCGTCTTCGTCTACACATCAACCTCCTATCCCCCACGCCGTCGTCTTCTCTTCCCCTTAGGTCGCCGTCGCCGCCGCCGCGAACACGGGTGAGTACTCCTTCTCCTCCGTTTTCTCCTCTTTTCTTCCTCTATTCAGTCTCTGACATTCGTTCTGGATGTGTCGGTGGTTGGTTGTGGACTCTGTGGTGGCCGGACGGTGACGGGTCGATCTGTGTGGGTGTTGATGGATGGTTGTTGTGGGTTGTTTGCGTGCGTATGGTTGGTGATGGGTGTATTGCTTGTTGTTTGTGTGCGTGTGGTTGGTGTTGGGTATGTTGTTGGTTGCCGGTGGTGTTTCTGTGTGGTGCGTGACTGCGGGTGTGTGTCCCGGCAGTGAGGTGCCCGGGTGTGTGTATGTTCCGCCGGCAGAGGAGTTGTGATTCGGGTTGGCAGTGAGTTGTTTTTGGGTAAGGATTCTTTTCTCAATCTTTCTTTTTCCTTGAATCTTTTTAGAGATCAGTGGGTATTGTTTTGATTGAACGGATGTTTGGTTGAGTTAATACGATTTGGGTGCTGTTTATGGTTTATGGCAGATTTCTTGGGGTTGTTGGTGGAGTTCCGGCGAGTTCACCGGAATCCGGCGAGGCTCGGGAATTTTCCGGCGAAGGTTCGGGTTTTTTCTTCGGCATTAAACGGTATTGTCCCGATGTGTAACTTGGAGTGTTAATCTTATTCTTGGCATGTAATTATTAATGTAGAAATAATTGTTGTACCGGGATTTAAGTTATTTAGTGGAATAACGTATGTGGGGTTATGTGTATGTATAACCGGGAATTTACCGACACGGGTAGAACCATAGGCTGGGAATCTTTGGCTTGGATTGACCTTGGATTTAAGTAACGGGCTTTGAGCCCAATCCTATAATTGGTTAAATAAGGACTTAAGGAAGTGGGCTTTAGGCCCGGAAATTGAATTTGGGCATAGATTGGGTTTTAGGCCGGAAACTCGTAAAGGACATAATGAGTGGGCCATAGGCCCAGGAACTACATATTGGACTTAGTTGGGCGTAAGCCGGTAAACCTTAGGTCCCGATACTCGGAGTTAGGTGAGATAAACACCATGTCGGGCTTAGACCCGGGAATTACATAGTTGGCTAACTAGGGACAGGTTTAACTCAGTTGAGCATTATAGTTACATGCATGCAAGTTTTTATTGTTATTGTTTGTAATTTGTTGTGTGTGCCGGTATTCAGGCACGGGTAATACCTCGGGAGCTGGAGGATCTGTTTTGGGAAAAGCTCCACAGGACAATCGTCGTTGAGGTGACTTTATACGTCTTTTTATGTTTGTATGCATGAGCTTGTTGGATTGGTCTGTTTGAGTTGCATGCTTGTTTGCTAACATGCTGTGATCCGTATTGTATGCCTAAGTATACCTTTTGCTTATGAGCTGGATATTTGGTTTGTTATGGATTATAACATGTGGTGTGATTCTGGGTGTTTTGTGTGATGTATTGTGGGTCGGAGACCCGGTTATCTGATTGAGTTGTTTTTATCACACAACCCTGTTAAATCACAATCCCTTGGCACACATGAACTCATAATTTTTGAATAAGAATAATGTACAGTAAAAGTTAGGCTACTGTGTGCTGATGACCGGTTGGTTCGAGCGGGAAGTGATACCCCTCGGGTTTGCTTGCGGAATAGCAAGTGTTATGCGGATTTGCATATGGGTCTGTAATGACCGGTTCTACCTCCCACCTTCTACCTCCCCCTTTCTACCTCCCTCTTTCTCTCTCTCTCTCTCTCTCTCTCTATGGATATGTTGGGCTTCGTGCCTGGTTTTATTTGGGCTTATGCCTGGTTGTCTCATGAGACGGGACCGAGCTCGACGCACACAGTAGGGGGCCCTGAATAACAAATTATAATAAGATAACTTAACACACAACAGATGGAGAATAATAAACTATTTGCTTGATTGGCTTGGCATGTTAGTACTGGTTGTTGTATGTTGCTTACTTGTCTTGTTGCTCTTCTTTCCTTTCGGACATGATCTGCACACCTTCATAATTAGATTTATACTGCTCACTGAGTAGGCGACTCACATAATCGCCAATGTTGTTTTTCAGACTTTAGATAGCGTGCAGTCCTTTCCTTCCTTTCCCGGAGTACGGACGTGGTTTTCTCAGCAGGTAGCTGTGCTCGATTTCCCGGTTGGATTCATAGAGTCGGCATGCATATCATATACTTTTGCTATTTTATATTTTATCTTAACTTCCGCTGCATTTGGATTATTTGAGATGTCACTATTGATTTTGATTACATTATCGGCGGGTTGCCGGGATTTGATATTGGCGATGTTTCGGCAGGATGCCGGGTTGTCTTGTGGCTTTTTAAGCCGGATTGTTTTGTTCTTTATGACATCTCATTTTATTAAGAATTTTGGATAATGTTTTTAATATTGGATTTCGTGTCCTGGGTTTCAAGGGTATTTTGGTAATTTCCTTGTGTTTAAGTATTTTATTGTTAAATTGGGACACGGGTGTTTCACGACGTGTCCTTACCATGCATTGAGGCCTGATAAGTTATGCGTGCATGACATTGTTCACATATAAAGCATTGATTATTGCAAATTCAAGCAAAAATCAACAAATGCCCCTTATCTCAGTGAATAGTTTGATCCCAATAAACGTTTTAACCTTCTTTTTTTTTCCTATTTTTCTTTTTATTTTCACGCCCCTATCTTCTTTTTCTCTCCCCCAATTTTTTTCGATTTCTTGGAAATTTTTCAAGCGAGTCTGTGCCATTAACTGGGCAGTCATGTGGGGAGATGACCACCGCTACACGGCGGTCTTGCATGGATGACCGTCGACAGTGGCAGTCCTCACGACAGGACAGCCAGCAGTGGCTGTCGTGTGTCCCTGGAATTTCCTTTTTGGCCTTTGGATTTGGGCTTTTAGGGTTTTCACGAATTTTGCCGACCCTAAAACAATATAAATAAGCCCCTGGGTACCTAGAGATCCCTGTAATTCGTTATAACATATCTCAAACACATCTAGGGCAACCATGAGTGAGGATTTCCATGCTAAAGTTCTCAAGTGGATGGCGCGTGTTCCCCTTGTGTGTCGCATAGACTTCGCGGTACTGGGCTTGTCCAGATTGTTCAAGCTTTGTGGTGTGGTGATAAACGAAAATCTGATTCGCGCTGCTGCCAAATTTTGGGACAAGAGTCGCCGTGTATTCCGTTTCGAGCAGGACATGATAGAGTTGTGTCCCACTGTTGATGAATTAAACACCTTCTTGAATGCTAAATTCATAAAGGGTGTTGCCATGGTTTCCCTTGATGATGTTATCTTGAAGGAAGTGAGCAAATTCCTCTTTCTAACCGAAGGTCAGGTCCACTTCTTCAAGAATAAAAACAATCACCTGGAGCTATCGAAGTTCATTGACCGATACTTCCTTGGCAGCTTAGAACAATATTGCGAGGAGAAGGACTTCGGTTGGAGAGAGAAACGCAATCATGCTCTTGCCCTTGTGATGGTTCGGGAATTCCTCTTGGTAGGATCCCCTGGTGTTTGCCCCCTCCAAGTTGGTCCGCTAGTGGCTAGGCTTTTTTGGTGATAGGAGCTTGATCCCTGTGATATTGGGCGAGACCCTCCACTGCTTGGATGTGCTGGCCGACAATCACAGTGCCCCATTGACTGGTTCCCCTCTTTTACTTCAGGTGCATATGTTCGTCTGTTTTTTCTTTGATTACTGTCCTTTTCACCTTCCCATTTTGTTATAGTGATCTCCCCTCTTCTTGCAGATGTGGTTGTGTGAACACCTTACATTAATTGATTGTCCTTGAGCTGATCCCACAAACTATGTCAGTCGGGGTTACGCCATTTTCTTCCGTACTGTTCGAGGATGGATTACCTACATGAAGGATCTTGAAGCCCCGCAAGTCATGTGGTTCTACTGGTGGCTTGGAATGCAGGAAGTGGTCATCTATTCTGTGTGCAAAGATTGGCATAAACCAAACAATTCCATCTAATATCCCCATTCCGGTCACTGGTCCTACGAAGGTTGTTGCTCTGAAAGCTATCAAGGGAGGTTGGGCTTTGCCTTTAAGGGAACCAACTGGCAGTCATTTTGAGATTCATCCTCCTACGCCCGACTTAGAATGGTTGAAGAAAGATGTGGCTGCTTCAGAGAGATCTTTCCGTCATTCAATGGAGGCATTTCTAGAAGGACCTGCACCTCCAGGATTTGAGTCTCTTGAACGTCTCATCAGAAAGGGCAAGGATGAGGAGGGCGAGTAGGGCCAGAAGAAGCACAAGAAGAATTAAGTCCTATCTCAGCAATTATCTCTTTACATTCATAATGCATGCGAATAAATGAGTGGACAAAACTCCCCTTCTCGGTTTTGTTAATCTTTGAACTATTACATAACAAAATGGAACCGGACTCAATTTGGGGTTCCTACGTATTCATGGCTTGTCATCATTTTCTTTTCTATTTTTTCTTTTATTTTTCGTTGCCTTTCTTTTTCTTTTGTTTTTTTTTTTGTAGAAGCTCCTGAAATTAGGTTCACGTAGTTATTTTTACATTGTTTGTAAGTCCCAAAAAGTTCCCTTCCTCCGATTTCCTTCATGCTTCCCCATATGACTTGTAGTTTGGTTACATTCTTTTGAGCCGTTCACCATGGGGTCTTCCTCAATTGGTCTTTTGTTTGAATGCTTTCTGGAAGCCCTTCCTCTTGACATTTTTAGGAACTTAGTCGATGTCATCGTTTTTACTAGTATTAGCCCTAGGATTAATTTCCACAGATTTTAGGGAGTTTTGTCCAGCTCATTATATTCACATGTACCATGCATGCATGAAGAAATTGCCAAGATAGTCACATATGAACGAAAAAGTGCCTTTATTCATTTGGAAAAATAACATGACAAGGACTAGCCTATCGGCATTCTTTAGACTAAATTTCAAACTCTTCAGCTAGGCACCCAGTGTAGACCAACACCCGTCTCTTCAAATTGCCCCGTCTTCATCAAAGAGATGTTTGCAGCCAAAATCTTCATCCTTTTCACCCCTTTCATCTCCTTCTTCTGGATCCTCCACTTCTTCTGGATAGCAGTAAAAAAATAGCTCAAATCCCGGCTTCCTAACTTTTGTGATGCTGCATACCCATGGTTCAGGAAATCCACAAAAAAGAAAGTCTTCCCCTTCTTTCATAAAATAGCCATTTAGTGTCTTGAAATAGGGGTTCATGGGGAAGTCCCACTCATGCTTCTTCTTCCAAGCTAATGCCCTTGCAAGGTTCTTCTCCCTTTGCTTCTCCAAATCCATTGAGGTTGGAGTGTATCCTAGATCGAAAGGTAGTGTGGCCTTTGAAATTAGGGGGGTCTCTAATTTCCCTTGTTTTCTTTTCCTCAGCCCCAACATTGGAAAATACCTCATCTTTTTCATGATCCTTATGACTCCCACATTACCGAAAGGGTCGTAATATGGCGGTTTGCAAACTAGCTTGTCTGTTATTATAACACCGACGGACTCAAAGACAAAACCCGACAATGACACCTCCTCATCCCCTTCATTCCCGAATACTGGCTTGATATTCTTGTTGGCTGTCTCCCCTTTGATCGCGACTATCCCTCTTTGATAAGGAAACAGTAGCATTTGATGCAAAGTGGATGCTACAGCTCGGGCATGATGCAACCAGGGTCTCCCAAGAAGTAAGTTAAGGCTGGATGCGATGTCAAGCGCTTGGAATTCTATCACAAAAGGAACGGGCCCGATGGTCACTTCAAATTTTATCATCCCCAAAACTTCCCTTCGAGTATTGTCATATGCTTTGACCATTGTTCGAGATGGCAAGAAATCTGTAGCCCCAATTCCCAACAAGCTTGCAGTTTTCAAGGGATATACTTTCAAAGCCGATCTGTTGTCTATCAGTACCAAGGGTACTTGGTTATCTTTGACTTGGATGGTGATGTACAGTGCCTCAACATGAATTCCCCTGCCCGGGCGCAAATCCTTATCGGAGAAGGATGTTTGATTATTAGTTTCCACAGAGGCTATCATGTTGGCTAATGTCTATAGTGTAGTGTCGATAGGGACATGAGTTTAAGTTTTGAAGGACCTTCTTCCGATGCGGAGGTGAGGCCATCAGTAGACCCCAAATTGAAATGTTTGCCTGAGTCTTCTTCAGTTGCTTAACCATCATATTTTCTTCAAGATCCGTTGTTTCTTCAGGTTCATCTAGAAGGAGAGGAGCTCTCCTTGCTACCCTTCCAGATCTGGTGATGACATCAACTTCCTCATTTGAATCTACATACTCACTGAGGTCAAGTACAAAGCATTCATGTTTAGGTGCGGGCTCTACCTCTATCATATCAATCTCCTCGTGCAAGGATAGTGGATTTAACTTGGTGTTGGGCCTCTTGGGTAGGATTATTTCATTCCTCTCTATCATATCCTGGTTCTCGTGGCAGAGTCGGGGGCAATTATCAGTAATATGCCCAGCCTTTTGATGGAATTCATAGAATTTGTTTGGGTCTCCTCTAAGAGGAAGATCGGGCCTTGGGTCCAAAGGCTGTAGCAAGCCCTTCTCCATGCATTTCTTCAGCATTTTCCCCAAGGACATAGGGAGAGGGGGAAAGTCCCAGGGCTTTGATCCAATCTGTAGTGGTGCTTGGATGGCAACTTGGTTCACCTCAGCAGACCTTTTTCCTTGAGACACATTAAAGTTTCTTCGGGACGAGGGGGCATCGACAGAGGACTTGATTTTCCCAGATCTAATAGCATCCTCCAATTGTATCCCAGCCCTGATAAGTGCCTTGAAGTTTGCATAGTAGTTTTTGACCATGCGATCATAGTAAGCTGGTTGGAGATTCTTGATCAGCATTTGCACTTGGTCCTCTTCATTGGGCCTATTTACCATCAATGATGCCTTGCCGTGCCATCTCGAGATATAGGCAGAGAAGGTCTCCTGAGCCTCCTACTTGGTTGTCTCAAGATCCCTCTTGGTGACATCTACTTCGGTATTATAACTGTACTGGTTTACAAACTCTATACAGATGTCATCCCATTTACTCACCTTACTTTCATCCAAGGTCATGAACCACTTCAAGGCCGCTCCCAATAAAGTCCTTTGGAATGGTTGAACCATCAGCTCTGGTCCTATCCCCATGGGCTGCAGCATCCTCACAAAGATCTTTAGGTGGGTTGTAGGGCTTCTCGTCCCGTTGAACTTCTCAATATCGAGAGTTTTGAATTTTTCAGACAGCCGGACACCGGGGAACAGGGATAAGCGGTCCAAGTTCCAGTCATCTTCCTTCCTCTTCATGGTCTTCAATAACTCTTCTACTCTTTTAAGTCTCTCCTCATCTCCCTTGAATTCTTGTGTCGCTGAGTCCTCGTCCTGGATGACCACCACCTTACTCTCAATGCTTGGTTTTGAGACTTGTCACCCATCACTCCCGGGGGACACCATCTTCCCTTTTTGTAAAGCCAACAGCACATCTCTGACCTTTGGATCTTTCAACAATTCTATGGATTCCTCACCCACATTTGTCTTGGCACTGTTGTCCTCACTCATTTTGCCCTAGCAGTTGAAGTGCGGGAATTAGAGACTTGGCATTCTATGGGCGTCCCAGTATGTATTATCTCATTAGGTTCGGGTATGTAAGGATAAGGGGCAAACTATTCACATCTACATGAGTTCGCAACAATAAATCAGACAAATGCACGAACTACTTATTGATTCATAATGAATGGGATGCTCAGAGTATGCAGCTGGTTGGGGGCCAAAAAATTGCCGCTAGGGAATAGGTTGACCTACTCACATGTGATAATGGATATCGCGTGAGGTCCAAGGCCCATTAATCCCCATCATTGCTAAGCATTGAGAAACGGGTTCATTCAAGCCGCCATCGCTTAAAGAAAGCATTATGGTGGACATGGATTCCCTCGCCCCTCTAACGGTAGAGGCTTCACATCAATCATCATGAATGCAAGGCACTTATGATGACAAATAAAAAGGTATACAGGACTCAACAATTGCACAAGGTCTCTGGAACCCACTACTTCCCCAGTGGAGTCGCCAACAGTGAATACCTGACCCAAAATCACTTGGGCCTATTCACCTATTTCTTGACACCTTTTCTTTGGGTCAATTCGATGTCAATGGAGTCTCCACCCAAATTTTATTAAAGGAAAAATTTGGGAAAAACCATCAGATGACTCCATTAGGCTACACGGTCATGGCGAACCAAAGACATGGGGTCGGGGGTTCATCACAAATGGGACGGTGTTAGGCACCCATCCGTGTTGGGTCGAGATTTTGTGCAATTGATGAATACAAATGTGCCTTGTACAGGTGTGCAAGTGTGGAAAATAAAAGAATGGGGGAGAAGAAGAAGATTTGGCTTGCATCCCGTTGTAAAACCGAGACTACCTTCGTACCCGAGTGACCGAGGTCAAAGCCACGTAATTCTAAACATGGCTCTAATCGACCACTGGCATCATCAAAAGCGTCATCATGTGATCTGCAAGAATCAACCAAAAGGGGTTAAGTGTTACCTCTTGTAGCCCTCCTCTAGCTCCTTGCAATGGGTAGAGTTCTACACCCACCATCTTTCCACTTCTAAGCTCAATGGTTGGTCCTCCTCTTGATTCCTCCTTGCTAGACTACTACTGATGCCTCCCATAAAAGTTTTCCAGAGTTTCTTCCTAAGAATGTATCTGTAGACTTGGAGAGGTAGAGTTCTCCAAGCACTCAAGGCTTATGGGTGTGTGTGTGAGAAAAATTATGTGTCATTTGAAATGTGTGTGAGGGGTCCTATTTATAGTGTTGTGGGAAGCCTAAGGGCGTGGACCTGCTTAATAGTGAAGATTATGCCCGAAAATCTGGTCCAAAACCGTGTAGGATGACCCCTAGTGGGAGGAAATCGGGGGTTCTGGGCACCCATGACTTCCGCTGTAGGCGGTCATCCTACACGGTTTTGGACCAGATTTGTAACGCCCGAATTTTCGTAATTTGATTTTTCAGAATTTTCGAAATTTTTATTCCAATTTTACCCCTGAGGTATTTTCGAGTTTTAGTCGAGGAAATAAATTATTATTCCTTGGAAATGTAAAATCTAAGTTGGTATTGTTCATGGTTCGGGTTCCGTTGGAAACGAATTCGAGAACGGGGTGAAACGCGAAGATTTACGAGGGTACTAGTGAAACTACGTCGTTTTGGAAATTGTTTTAAAAAAAAAAAAACAAAACCGCGTTGACTAGGGGGTTGACCGCACCTAAGTGGAACGACATGTCGTCCACTAGGGGCGGCCAAACCCTAGCCGCTCCTTCCTTCTCTTCTTTCTTTTTCTCTTCTCTTTTCTCTTCACTTTTCTTTTTCTTTCTTTCTTCACCGGACGGCGCCCCCAACTCTTCTCTCTCTCCCTTCTTCCTCCTCTCTCTTTCGTTTTCCTCTCTCCCTCTTCTTCTTCCCTCTCTTGCTACCCTTCGCCCAAATCGCCCTCGTCTTCCTTGCCGCCTTCACGCCGAGCCGCCTCCTTGCTTCGGGTCGCTGCCGCCGGGTCGAGGAAGAAGAAGGTGTCACGAGGTGGTTCCGGGCTCGATGCGCGACGGTGGGAGCAGCAGGTTGACGAACCGCCGCCGCCCTATCGAATTGTTGGTAAGCCGGTCGTCTTCTATTGTTCCCTATTTCTTTTTCTTTTTCGGCAAAGAGAGGCTTGCTCGGGTTGTCCTTATTTTTATTTGGGTTTTTGGTTTGTGTGTTGGATTGTTGCGGCTCGGCTGTGTGGACGGTGGGGGTTGACTGTGTTGTGTTGGTTGTTGGTGGTGGTTGTGCGTTGTTTGCTGCCGGTGGTGTTTCTGTGTGGGCGTGGCTGCGGGTGTGTGTTCCGGCAATGAGGTGCCCGGGTGTGTGAGTGTGTTCCGCCGGCAGAGGAGTTGAGATTCGGTTCCGACAGTAATCTTCCGGGTAAGGACTCTCTCTCCCATCCTTTCCTTTTTAATTCTGAAATTCAAAGGACCCGTGTAGAGTTTTTGTTTGATGTTGTGGTGTTGTTGAGTTGATTGGTTGAATGTCGGTTTCGTTCATGGCAGAATTGTTGGAATCGTTGTGGGCAGCTTTGGGTGTTTTCCGGCGAGTTCACCGTAATCTGGCGAAGGCTCGGGAATTTTTCGGCGAGGCTCATGGATTTTCCGGCGGGGCTCGGGAATATTCCGGCAAAGGCTCGGGTCTTTATTTCGGCATTCCACGGTATATATGGTGTATTTTAAATCTATACCCGACATGTACTTATAATTCGGAACTGGGATATGTACTTAATTGTGATTAGTGGAAACCGAGAGTATGAGGCCGGTATTTACCGACACGGGTAGAACCTTAGGCCGGGAACCTTTGGGATCGAATTGACCTTGGACTTAAGTAACGGACTTTGAGCCCAATCCTATAATTGGTTAAATAAGGACTTAAGGAAGTGGGATTTAGGCCCGGAAATTGAATGTGGGCTTAGATTGGGTTTTAGGCCGGAAACTCGTAAAGGACATAATGAGTGGGCCATAGGCCCGGGAACTACTTATTGGACTTAGTTAGGTGTAAGCCGGAAAACCTTAGGTCTCGATACTCGGAGTTTTGGTGAGAGAACATTAAGTCGGGTTTAGACCCGGGAATTTCATAATTGGCTAACTAGGGACGGGTTTAACTCAGTTGAGCATTATAGTTACATGCATGCACGTTTTTATTGTAATTGTTTGTAATTTGTTGTGTGTGCCGGTATTCAGGCACGGGTAACACCTCGGGAGCTGGCGGATCTGTTTTGGGAAAAGCTCCACAGGACAATCGTCGTTGAGGTGACTTTATACGTCTTTTTATGTTTGTATGCATGAGCTTGTTGGATTGGTCTGTTTGAGTTGCATGCCTGTTTGCTAACATGCTATGATCTGTATTGTGTGCCTAAGTGTACTATTTGCTTATGAGCTGGTTCTTTGGATTGTTATGGATTATAACATGTGGTGTGATTCTGTGTGTTTTGTGTGATGTAATGTGGGTCGGAGACCCGGTTATTTGATTGAGTTGATTTATCACACAACCCTGTTAGATCACAATTTCTTGGCACACATGAACTCGTAATTGGTGAATAAGAATAATGTACAGTAGAAGTTAGGCTACTGTGTGCTGATGACCGGTTGTTTCGAGCGGGAAGTGATACCCCTCGGGTTTGCTTGCGGAATAGCAAGTGTTATGCGGTTTTGCATATGGGTCTGTAATGACCGGTTCTACCTCCCTCCTTTCTACCTCCCCCTTTCTACCTCCCTCTTTCTCTCTCTCTCTCTCTATGGATATGTTGGGCTTCGTGCCTGGTTTTATTTGGGCTTATGCTTGGTTGTCTCATGAGACGGGACCGAGCTCGACGCACACAGTAGGGGGCCCTGAATAATAAATCATAATAAGAAAACTTAACACACAACAGATGGAGAATGATGAACTGTTTGCTTGATTGTGTTGGCATGTTAGTACTGGTTGTTGTATGTTTGCATGCTTGTCTTGTTGCTCTTCTTTCCTTTCGAACTTGATCTGCACACTCTCATAATTAGATTTATATTGCTCACTGAGTAGGTGACTCACATAATCGCCAACGTTGTTTTTCAGACTTTAGATAGCGTGCAGTCACTTTCCATCCTTCCAGAGTACGGACGTGGTTATCTCAGCAGGTAGCTGTGCTTGATCTCCCGGTTGGATCCATAGAGTCGGCATGCATGTTGTTTTGTTTCTCTTATTTTTACCCTGTTTGTTTCTTCCGCTGCATTGAATTTTTATTGAGATGTCACTATTGGTTTTGGATTACATTATCGGCGGGTTGTCGGGATTTGATGTTGATGATGTTTCGGCAGGATGCCGGGTTGTCTTGTGGCTTGTTAAGCCGGATTGTTTTGTTCTTTATGACATCTCGTTTTTATTAAGAATTTTGGATATTGTTGATTTTGGATTTCGTGTCCCGGGTTTCAGGGTTATTTTGGTAATTTCCTTTATTTAAGTATTTTATTGGTAAAATTGGGACACAGGTGTTTCAAGATTTTCGGGCATAATCTTCACCATTAAGCAGGTCCACGCCCTTAGGCTTCCCACAACACTATAAATAGGACCCTTCACACACATTTCAAATGACACACAATTTTTCTCACACACACACCCATAAGCCTTGAGTGCTTGGAGAACTCTACCTCTCCAAGTCTACAGATACATTCTTAGGCAGAAACTCTGGAGAAATTTTATGGAAGGCATCAGTAGAAGTCTAGCAAGGAGGAATCAAGAGGAACCCCGTGTAGGCGGTTAAGTGGGGATGTCCGCCAGCACCTGGCGGTCGTCGCGAGAGGACCACCGGTCACCCCCCGTGTCACCCGTTCTATTCTTTCGACACCCAATCCCCCTAATTCAGCTCTGATTTGATCCTACCGCGTAATCAAACCCCCAATCAACCTAGAATCACTCAATTACTTGATTAACACTCCCCTAGATCATTCTATAACAGATTATTTGCACATTAACACCCATTTCATACTAAATCATACCAAAAACAACATTCCTACATAAAATGATGATTTTGCTCAGATTTTTCACGAAAATCAAAGCTAAAATTAGCCTGCAAGAAATGTGTTAATGGGCTGGATAAACTCTGAAGAATTCATTTACCTGGACCCTTAAATGCATTCCTAACCCAAAAATAAATCATCTCAATATGATTGGGTTAAAAACAACTAAAGGAGCCCAAGGTAATGAAATAAAATGTATTTTAATGTAAATAAATCTTATTATATGTTTTACCCTAAGATTAAATTATCTCATTAATCCTAAGGTTTAAGTGCACAAGGGTATAGATAACCAAAATACATTAACTCTACTAAATTAAATTCTTATCATGCCTTAACTCGAAATCAAATCATCTCATTAACTTCAAGTTTAAGCATGTTTTGAATCTAGTTTCAGTAAAATGTTCGTGGTTCAAATTTGAGTGTTCACAGGACCCAGTCCTCGTGAACTCAAAGCCGAGGATTCAGTCCTTGCAAACCTGTAAGCCGAGGACCCAGTCCTCGCAAACCATAAGCCGAGGACCCAGTCCTCGCAAACCCAAAGTTGAGGATCTAGTCCTCGCAAATCATATGTTGAGGACCCAATCCTCGTAAATCATAAGCCGAGGACCTAGTCCTCGCAAACCGCAAGCCGAGGATCCAACCCTCGCAAACCTTGGGATGAGATGATTCCCAAAATCCGAGGACCGAGTTCTTGCAAACCTTGAGGTGAGATTATTCCCACAAGCCGAGGACCCGGTCCATTCAAAACCCGGGATGAGATGATTCTCAAAAGCCGAGGATCCAGTCCTCGCAGATGATTCCCAGCCCCGAGGGCTATTTCCTCATAAATCTTCGAGATGAGATGATTCCCAAAGTGGAGCATGGAATGCTCCAAACTTTGGCACACACTAACCACATCAATCACTCAAATTTGGTTGTTCTTTTCTTGCGTTGTTTCGTCCATTGTTTCTAAGGACTCATCAATGAGGGGCACTAGCGGACACCCAAATTTGACCCACAAATATTCTTCTAAATTAAATTTTAAGTATGCTTAAACTGTTAGTAACAATAGACTTAAGCTAGAGGGGGGGTGAATAGCGATAATCGAATAAAAACGAAATAAGCAGGAATTGAATGCGGAATTAAAAGAATGAAGGACACAAGAGATTTATCCTGGTTCACACACACTCTACTAGTGTGGCTAATCCAGCCCTTCAAGTCTCACTTGAAGATTTCACTATCTACGTTAAGCTTACGGGTGCTTAACAAACCGTTACAACCT
>JAKUCV010001154.1:56872-67915 GCA_028386065.3 Turnera subulata | reverse complement strand
TTGTGTTTTAGGTGTTTAGTGTTCTTCCTTCTTTCACAAAGAAGAAGAAGCTAGTGTGTATGTGTTTTTGCTCTGAAAAACTCAAACAAGCAAGAGAAGAGCAAGAGAGTGATCTGATCACAAAGGTACTCTACCTTTCTCTTTTCATAATGCATAAGTGATAAGGCTAATGGCCAACACTAGGCCCCAAAGACCATGACCCTCATTATCTTGTCTCCACTAATGCATAATAAGAAAACACACCACCACACCACTAACTATGGTCAATAATTCAGATCATTATTGTACCAAAACGACCCTGGTCTAACCACGGTTCAACCGCGGTCCAACCACACCTTGGTTCAACCATGGTCCAACCACGCTTCAACCACCTGCTCGAATCAACGGCTGTATGTGTGTGACCCTGTAGGGACTTGTACGTTCAGCAATAATCATAAAATCTCATTTTACAATTATAAGCAAAGAGCGGCGTCTAGCAACACATCATTGCCACCCGAACGACAAGATCAATACTGATTCCACGTGCCTCGGAACATGTCATCGTCCCTTCGTCCCATTATCAAGATTAAACACGAGTCATGGAATCTGTCAATCTCGTATATGTTTAATCTCGGTTTCTTGATCCTCGAGTTAACCGGTAAAACGGATACCAATGATATCATATATCATTATCCGAGCATGGCCATGCATTTACGGTTCTACTCTATCAAGAAACACTCCGATAATATACCCGTTATATGGGTTTGACGAATCCCCTCTGGATTATACAAAACCCACTACATACTCATCATATACCCAATGATTACCCTTACGTCTATCTAGTTACGGATGACCAGGAATAATATCAAAGAATATGACTCACATGTTGGGAACCTTGATGATCACAGGTCATAGGACAATACATTATAAGAACCGCTATCGACAAAACATATAACGTTCCATGTAGCAATCTTATGTGGGTCGGTCCAGTCCACAAGTTCTCTAACTTGTATCCGTATGTAGAATTCATATCACATATGCAATTCTCAACATACGCTAGTCTTAATTTATTATTACAACCCATCCATAATAATAATCGACTAGGGACAATTTAAGAATATGAAATGTTATAGGGTTATAAGTATGTGCAAGCATTTATCTCATAAACGATACTTATTGGAATAACCTTAATGTGTATACATGACTCAAAATATACATCCATTGATTCGCTTTTGGGCATATTACACTAACAGGTTAGAGCTTAGCCTGTGAAAAGCTTGTGAAGGTTAGAGCTTAGCCTGTGAAAAGCTTGTAAAGGTTTGAGCTTAGCCTAGAAAAGCTTGTGTTTGTAAAGTTTAAGATTGATCCCGCAAAAACCTAAGTATAGTGAGTGTTTCAAATCCTAAAGGAAGAAACCTTTAGGCAGCGGAGGTACTTAGTGAGGGGGAACCACTCTAAATCACCTGTGTCAAATTCTCTCTACTCCCTTACTCGTTTCTTACTCTAAGCACTCGCATTGCACCATAAAGATTGGTATCGCAGAAACTAAGTCTCACTGTCTGAAAAAATTTAAAGCCTAATTCACCCCTCCCCTCTTAGGCACTTTTGGGCCTAAAATTGGTGGCGGAGCAAGGTCTCTTTGTGTTAAGGATCAATCTCCTAGAGCAAAAATCATGGCTTTTGAGGGTACAAGTATCAACAAGGCACCATACTTTGATGGGGCAAACTTTGACTATTGGAAGTTTCAGATGAAGATCTTTCTTGAAGGGAAAGATATTGAGATGTGGCATAGTGTTCAAAATCCTTATAACAAACCTGCAAGAGAGATGCATCTATAGTCTGAAGAGGAGATGAGGAGAGCAAAGCTTGATGCTCAAGCCAAAAATGCTCTCTTGTGTGGAATCAGTGAGAGTGAGTTTCAAAGGGTCAGATCTTGTGAAACTGCTCATGATATATGGAGGTTGTTGTGCATCACTCATGAAGGCACAAACCAGGTCAAGGAATCAAGGCTCAATCGCTTGATGCGAGAGTATGAGCTATGCCAAATGGTACCTGGAGAAACCATCCAAGCAATGGATACTCGCTTCATCATACTTTGCAACAATCTCTCTGCAATTGGAAAAGTGATGACACATAGAGAAAAATTTGCAAAGATTCTGAGGTCAATTCCCGAAGAATGGGAACCTAAAGTAACGGCCATTGAAGAAGCTCAAAACCTAAATCTCCTTTCATATGATGAGCTAATTGGTAAGCTTATCTATTATGTTGACAAGATTGTTGAACCAAAAAGAGAGGGTGTTGCTTTGAAGGTGCAAGAGCCAATCGATGGTGATAATAGCGACTCTGATGTAGCTCTTCTCACTAGAAAATTTGCAAGCTACCTTAAGATAAAGAAGCAACTCAAAGGGAAGACATCCAGGGATGTGAAGAGTGACGAGCCAAAGAAGGAACCCTACCAAAAGAAGGGAAGATCTGGTTTTTCAAAAACCAGAGGAAAGAAAGCGATGGCTGCTTGGGTTGATTAAAATTCCTCCAACGATTCCGACGAGGAAGAGGAGACAAACCTTTGCTTCATGGGATATGAAGACTCTGAGGTAACTAATTCTATTGATTTCAATCTTGAAGAATTACTTGAAACATTTGATGAGTTGCATGTTAAATATAAGTAAGTTGTTAGGAAGAACAAAGAGTTTAAGAAGAAGATTGATTTGCTTGAGTTTGATGAGGAAGCCTATAAGAATGAAAGTGAGAAACTTAGGCTAGCCAACTCTGATGCTGAGAAAGTCTGTGATGAGATAAAAACTGGAAAATTTTGCTCTTAAGAATGCTTATGATAAACTCGAAAGGAGTTATGCTAATAAGATTGATATGTGCAATGTGTTGTCAAAAGAAAAGGATGTTCTTGAGAAACATATTACTGATCTGAAATCCTCTCTTGAGAAATTCACTAGTGGAACTAACAATCTGAACATGTTGTTAGGACAGCAAAGGAACTCAGCACAAACAGAAGGAATAGGTGCTACAGATGTAGTTTTTGACAAACCAAATCATTTTGTGAAAATTGTTAGAGCTGAATCTAGTGTGCCATATAAGCCAGACACTTCACATAGGGTTTATAACAAATCATACAAGTCTGTGAAAAATGCAACCCCTAGCTCAAGCATGTCATAGAAACCAAATTTGGTTGTTAACAAACCAAATAAGATGAGGAAGTTCTTTAGACAGGATCTGGTTGTTGACAGACCAGATTATAGAAAGCAACCATATCAATACCGAAGAAACACATATGGATACACCTCTAGGAAGAACATGCATACACATTATCATGCACCTAACTTTACATGTCATTACTGTGGTAAGATTGGTCATGGCATTAGAACATGCATTTTAGAAAAAGAAATTGCCATGTGAAATATATGTGGGTTTCGAAAGGAACCAGATCTAACCCTGAAGGACCCAAAGTTGTTTGGGTACCTAAAACTTAATTGTTTTGGCAGGTTGTCGGGGATGAATGGATACTAGATAGTGGGTGTTCGTGGCACATAACTAATAAATCATCTATGTTCTCATCCCTAACTAAGAAGGACCGAGGAAAGGTGACTTTTGGTGATAATTCTAAAAGGCAAATCCTTGGTTTTGGTAATATTGATTCTAACCCTTCTATTGAGCATGCCCTACTTATTGACAATCTAAAGTATAATCTATTAAGTGTTATTCAGCTATGTGATATGGGTTATAAGGTTATATTTGAAGCTTCTAAGTGTTCCGTAAGTTCGGAAGATGGAAAACATATGGTATTTACAGGAAATAGAAAAGGCAATATCTATTCTATATCTTTAAATGATGTTTCTAACCCTGATCTTAAGTGTTTAAGTATAAAAATAGAAACTCCTACATTGTGGCATCGAAGTCTAGGACATGCCAACTTGGAGCTTATCTCAAAATTGTCCAATAAGGAGTTGGTGAAAGGAATGCCTAAGCTGAAATACGAGAATGAAACCACATGTAGGACATGTCAACTTGGGAATCAGGTTAAAAGTTCCATTAAACCTAAGCATATTATTTCTACATCTAGACCAATTCAATTGTTGCATATTAGCTTGTTTGGTCCCATGAGAACCATGAGCCTTGAGGGTAAGAGATATATGTTTGTGAAAGTTGACGATTATTCAAGATATACATGGGTTATGTTTCTTGCTTAAAAAATCATGCATATTATGAGTTTGGTACTCTTGTTAGGAGATTACAAAATGAAAAAGGTTATAAGATTTCAAAAATAAGAAGTGATCATGGAGGAAAATTTGATAGTCCTGTCTTCAAACACTTCTGTAAGCAAAGTGGCATAGAACACATCTTTTTGACTCCTAGAACACCTCAACAAAATGGAGTTGTTGAAAGGAAGAATCGAACTTTGCAAGAAATAGATAGAACTATGCTTGATGAGTATAAGCTACCCGCACATTTCTGGACAGAGGGTGTGAACACAGCATGCTATATTTTACACAGAGTATCCCTACATCCATTGATTGAAAACACCCCTTTTGAGATATGGTTTCATAAGAACCCAAGTATTGATTACTTTCATGATTTTGGGTCTTAGTGTTACATTCTTAATACTAAGGGCAGTCTAGATAAATTTTATACTAAATCTGATGTTGTTGTGTTTCTTGGATACTCTCTCAATCGCAAAGCTTATTATGTCTTTAACAAGTGAACTAACTATGCATGTTGTTTTTAATGAGATTGAACCGTATAGTGCAAGTGATGATGAAGATGCAGATTTTGCACCAGAAGATCAACCACATATCTCACCATGTCATTCTGGAAAGCAAGAGGAGGAACTTCCTGAATTGATTCAACCACAACTACCTCCTTAGGAACCAGATGTGCTACCACGCATGGTTGCTGAAAAACTAAATGTGACAGAACAAGGATCCACTTCAAAACACACTCTTGGTGATATTTGTGTGCCTAGCGGGCATTCAATTGGGGAATATTCTCGGTGACATTACAAGAGGAGTAACTACAAGATCCTCATGGCACAATGAAAAATCACATCTTGCTTTCCTATCACAAATGGAACCCAAGAATGCAAAAGAGGAAATCGTTGACGAAAATTGGGTCATGGCCATGCAAGAAGAGCTAAACCAACTCAAAAGAAGTGATCTCTAGACCTACGAATCAACTTGATAACTTCTTTACAAAGCCACTCAAGGAGGAACATTTCATCAAAATCAGGCTTGAACTTCGAATCTTTCTTTGCCTTATGTTTCTATGCTTATCTGGTTGCTGCATAAAGCATGCTTTCATATTTGTTTTGTGTTCATGCATACTCATACAATAGTACAGTGCAATCATAACACTCACACACAAACACTAAGCATATTAGCAGATGAAGACATGTTCAAGAGGAATTTATGTCATCAGAAAGGCAAAAAGGCAAAAGTGGAGAAAATCTGGTTTTAGGAGAAACCATCTATACAAAACCCGTAATTATCAGGAAAGGAGATCTGGTTCTTGAAAAAACCATTTAGCAGCGACAATACGGTTAATGTTCAATGATTAATGAAAAAAGAAAAGGAACTTGGTGGTTTGCTTTCTGAATTGTTGGCGGATGAGACTACACCATTTTAGGATCAGGAAAAGGATATGTGAGCTGAGTTGGTGAAAGTTGCCTTTGAAACGCAGAAGTCGTAAGATCTGGTTGTTGGAGAAACCAGACACATGGCTAAAGAGGCAAGAGGTGTTGAGAAATTGTAGAAATGAGTCAGAACCAAAGAAGACGAAGATATTGATGGCTCAGAGAAAACCATTAGTGAGGAGAATGAAGATGCCGAAGAAGAACATGCTGATGATGAAGAGGTTGGTGAGAGAACTATCAAGAGTTAAAACCAGTGGATTCTTACTACCATGTTGAAGAAGAATTCTGTGTGCTATGCTAATCTGATCCTCCACCACATCACCTCTTATAAGGAGCAAAGTCATGGTCTCCTAATCTTGCAAAGAGGTTTGGTTTGGTACCAACCAAATCTGATTTTCCCATTTGTACCGATTCTATTGATTTAAATGGGAATGAAACTGAATGCTAAGGAAGAGTGTAAGATCGAAGAAGGTATTCAGTGCAAAGAATGCTAAGTATGATGATCGCACCACTCGGGTTTGATTTGTGAAGAAAAATATTCAAGCTTTGCACAAGGATTTGAACACACTTGAAGATAATGCGATGGAGAAGCTTAATTAGATCATTTCTGCTATACCTCCAGCTTATCCTGATGAAAAATGAAACCTCTTTAAGATCTGATGCTCCTAGGTTCATGCATTGCATCTAGTTTATATTATGGTTTCATATATGGTCTTGTTATATGGTTTTTATCTTGGTTTCTTTCTTTTGGATGTTTGTTTAGGCATGGATGATGGATATTATGTTCTTACATGCTGTGCCATTTTGGTTAATATTCCTTGTTTAATGATGCCAAAAGGGAGAGAAAATAAGCATGTTGATCTTATGCAGGAATGTGGTACGATTCCTGTCGAAACCATGAACCACACTTATACTATTTTGGTTATAATCCCTTTTTGTTGTTGAAAAAAGGGCGAGAAATACTGTTGATTTTTGGATTATACAGGATATTGATGTGGTTTTGCTAAACCCACACTTGTGATATATGGTTTTTATTAAAAACCGTACTAAAAAAAATGAGATTGCTACTCTACTTCGTTATATACTCAATTAATCTCTCACGCAAGAATTGAAAATCACATGAGGAGTTTTTGGCTTGAATGCCAAAATAAAATTCACAAGGAAAATTAGTTGGCCATTACAAGCCAAATGTGACTATTTGTTTGAAATATCCTTGTCGAATTACAAAATTATTTTATATAGGGGTAGCTTATAAACTATTTATGAACTTTGTTTATCCCTAGTTTTGCAGAAATCAACACGAGTTTGTTATCATAAAAAAGGGGGAGATTATTGGCCTAGACATGGGCTAATCACCTCTTAAGCTTAATTAGTGAAACTAACCATATTTAGTGATGGTTTGGAATTAGTTTTGATGATTAACAAACTGCTCGAAAAGAATGCTTTGTATATATCTTGTATTGATTAAGCTTGCAGGAGAAAGTATGGTTTCAGAAAAACCGTACTACGAGCTCATGAGGAAATATGGTTTCGAAAAAACCATATTTGCGAGCTGTCACTTTCAACTTTTCCAGCAACTTGCGTGTGGTCCTCCACGCATTTAAATCCCACTTCCAACGTTCAAAATTGATGAGCAAGTAAGAGGAAAGACTCAAACGAAGTCTTGAAAGTATTCTCTCTCTTCTACCATGAAGATGGTCCCCTTGGTGGTCCAAACTTGCCGAAAATAGAAATACTTTGCAACCAAGGAGATGCAACTTGTAAGTGGTCCTCACACATATTTCTAACGTTTAAAATTAAAGAGCAAGTAAGAGAGTTATTCCAGGAGATGTTATCTCTCAAAGATGGTGGTCCACACTTTTCAAAAATTGTAATACTTTGTGACCAAGGAGTTGACATCAAGAAGTGGTCCCAACTTGGAGTAATTGTGAACTCAAGTCAACTTGAAGATTCAAGGAGTCGTTGCAGACTTTCCCTCCCAAACTCAGAGGCTATAAAAGAGTGTTAAAAACACCATTGAAGATCACCCCAACCACTGAGCTAAAATCTGAGTTTATACAAGTGCTTACAATTGTGTTCAGAAATCTGGTTTTCCTAAGAACCAAACAATATTCATTCAAAGGGGTAATTTGTAAGCAAGACTTGGTTTAGTTTTGCTGGGTACTCAAGTCTAGGATTAGATTTGAGGGTAGGTTAGAGCTTAGCCTGTGAAAAGCTTGTGAAGGTTAGAGCTTAGCCTGTGAAAAGCTTGTCAAGGTTTGAGCTTAGCCTAGAAAAGCTTGTGTTTCTAATGGTTAAGGTTGATCCCGCAAAGTATAGTGAGTGTTTGAAATCCTAAATGAAGGAACCTTTAGGTAGTGGAGGTACATGGTAAGGGGGAACCACTCTAAATCACCTGTGTTAATTTCTCACTACTCCCTCACTCGTTCCTCACTCTAAGCACTCGCATTGCACCACAAAGATTTGGTATCGCAGAAACCAAATCTCACTTTCCGAGAAAGTTTAAAGCCTAATTCACCCCTCCCCTCTTAGGCACTTTTGGGCCTAGAACAACAACACAACAAAAACCTGATTCCGACGAACATAATCCTTAACAACTAACTGTGTATCTGTACATGCAAATCCAAAACAATTCCAACATAAGATCTTATTCATGGAAAAGAAAGTGAGAGAGAGACACACCATTAAACACCAATAGGCGATCCCAAAGAACGAGATCCCTTGAATTTTCATGAGGCAGCAGGCCCCTCCTCAGTTTGCATACCCGGGTTCTTAGTAACTGAAACCTTCAAAGAAGGCTTCTTAAGAGGCAACATAACAGGCTATTTCTTCTTGTCCTTCTCCGATGTTCTACTAAACTGACTAGCTAGGTTTAGGTCTGGTGGCTTGGCGGGCGAAACCGGCACTCTACTGGACCCTGGGGCAGGTGGAGAAGCAGATACCGGGGGAGGTTCTGCAAAAACTTCTGGGGTGATGGTAGGGCTGGTCGTGCGAAGGTTGTAAACCCGCTGGTTTGTCTGTTAAGGCAATACAGTGGGTGTGTGCATCGAGGAGGGGACAGCTCGGGGACAACCACCTGCCCAGACGGGTGTACTGTGAAAACTGATTCTGTCGGGCTGTCTACAGGGTCCTAACCGTCGATGTCTGAACCGGAGGAGCGGGGACTGATAAGGAAAAACCCTCTGCTGGAGTGGCTAAACCAACAGGCATATTCACATTCACTGTCGCGACTACAACATGCTCCTCAAACTGCCGATTTTGTACATCCACAACTCGTGATCCAACCTGTGTCACCGGCCCTACAGGTGCTACTTGGTTTGAAATCGGCACTGACTACTCCTCAACCTCAATGTCTTGGAAAGCAGGTGAATTAAACAAAAGCATGAACCCGAAACAGGCGGGCAAGAATTCGAACTTTCTACTTCCTGTCGGGGGCCACGGCGGTCCCGATGTGGCACATTCAACCATTCCCCTGCCCTTGCAGGTTTGGGAGGCGGTCAGGAGCTGCCAGAGGACGACGCACAGGACAAGATGAAATACTATGGCAGACACTTCCACACGTATAGCAAATCGCCGGGAGACCCTCATAACTGACCTTAAACTCTGTATCACCAAATTCTACGATACCCCTCAACGGTTGCAACAGATCAACCTCCATCGTGTCCTGTGCGAACTTCCCACGAAACACCGCCTTCGTGTTCTCATCAACCTTCATCGGGCCCCCCCACCAAGCTCTCCAAGGCATGGAGCACCTGAGGATTGTACCAAGACGGGGGAAAGTTTGCAAACCGAGCCCAAATCACCGCCTCCGACACCTGCCCCACCGACACCCGAAAAGATGAATCCCATGGCTGCATAGATAGAGCATGCCCCATGATATCCCATGGGCCTCTTGCCAATGCCTTGAAATAATCCTTCTTAGAGTCCAACCAGACGAGGTAGAAATCATTGTCAAGATCGACAACTTTAATGGATCTTTTCGGCTGCCACAAAGTCTACAGACGGCCACAAAGGGTGCGATAGCCAATCAAATGACCCAGGAGCTTAACAACTGCCGCATAATCTCATCTCCTCTCTAAGTACTCCTTGAACGCCTCCGACAACGCATATTCCTTGCACCTTCTTCGTCGGGTCAATCCCATGTCAATGGAGTTGCCACCCAAATTTTATTAAGGGAAAAAATTGGGAAAAACCTTTATATGACTCCTTTAGGCAACGTGGTCATGGCGAACCAAAGACATGGGATCGGACATTCGTCATAGATGGGAAAGTGTTAGGCACCCATCCATGTTGGGTCGAAACCTTGTGCAATTGCAAAGTACAAGTGTGCCTTGTGTAGGTGTGCAAGTGTGGAAACAAATCACACAAAAATAACAAAATTGAATTGGAGGGGTAGGAGAAGAAGGTTCAGAACAAAAAGGAAAAATAAAAATATTTTGGCTCACCACTAGAGACCACCTACGAACCCTGGCAACCGGGTTCAAAGTCCACATAGTTCTTGACATGGCATCACAACAATCACATAATCAACAAAAGCATCATCAAATCACCAGTAAGTAGTGATCAATATGGTGCATATTCAAAAAAGGTTAGAACACTTATCTCTGTTGTTGGACAGAATCCATGGATCGTCTTCTACTTGATTTTAAACAGTGAGAACGGCTGATTCAGCTTCTGCAGAAACGTTGTAGATCTCCCTCTTATCTTTCCAGAGAGTCCAATATCATAGCAATCCAACTTCTAGAACTCGAGATATGAATTATTTTCTGAAACTGCTCGCATCAGGTCCCTCTACTCGGATTGTCCACCTTCTGGGCTCCTAGATTGCCTTTGATTGGCTCCTCCTCTTGATCTCCTCTTGATGTTCTCTTGTTGGCTTCTTTCTTGATGCTTTCTCACAAAATTTCTCCAGAGTTTCCGTAACGTCCCGGCTTGTCGACTGTCACTACAAACCAACACGGGACCTTTCCAACATGCTTTGTCCTCACTCGCATGTTTCAGGGGAAAACTTCCCAGGAGGTGTTAGTGTAATATGCCCAAAAGCCAATCATGGATGATTATTTGTAGTCATGTATACACATTAAGGTTATTCCAATAAGTATCGTTTATGAGATAAACGCTTGCACATACTTATAACCCTAGAATATTTCATATTCTTAAATGTCCCTAGTCGATTATTATTACGGATGGGTTGTAATAATAAATTAAGACTAGCCTATGTTGAGAATTGCATATGTGATATGAATTCTACATACGGGTACAAGTTGGAGAACTTGTGGACTGGACCGACCCACATAAGAACCCTACATGGAACGTTATATGTATGTCATTAGTGGTTCTTATAGATGTAATTGTCCTCCGACCTGAGATCATCAAGGTTCCCAACATATGAGTCATGTACTTTGATATTATTCCTAGTCATC
>JAKUCV010001154.1:9045-55536 GCA_028386065.3 Turnera subulata | reverse complement strand
TGATAGAGCATGATCATGTCATATTGTATTCAATTATATATATGTGATATATATGTTGTTAAGGTTGATTTGTCAAAAGTGTTTTGACAACAAGCACTTGATTGGTATGAGATATCAATCAAGATGTTTATGGCAGTAGGTCGAAGGGTTCGACTAAGAAAAACCGAGTGTCGGTTTGTGTATCGAACGATTGTCGTTCAAGCAAGTTTAGGCTATAACATCGATGTTGGTGTGACCAACATCGATGTTGGCATGAAGATTGGCCTTGGGCGAATCTCCACAACATCGATGTTGTGTGACCAACATCGATGTTTTCATGCAAACACTCAACAACATCGATGTTTAAGTGTTAAACATCGATGTTATTTGAGCTCGGCCAAATTGGTTTGAGTTCCAGAGCTCCAACAACATCGATGTTTAAGTGCCAACATCGATGTTCTTGAGTTCCAGAACCTAAACATCGATGTTTAAATGTTAAACATCGATGTTATAATGCTACTGCCAAATCTTGAACTTTCAAGTACTCAAAACATCGATGTTTAAGTGTTCAACATCGATGTTCTTGAGCTGCTGCCAAATAGTTTGGAGTTCAAGCACTAAAACATCGATGTTTGATTGTCAACATCGATGTTCTAAGGGCTCGCAAACCTCCAACATCGATGTTTGAGTGTCAACATCGATGTTTTGAGGCTTCGGCATCCTCCAACATCGATGTTTGATGGTCAACATCGATTTTCTGAGGGTTCGGCAACCTCCAACATCGATATTTGAGTGTCAACATCGATGTTTTGTGGATTCACAAACTTCAAACATCGATGTTGAAGGGTTCAACATCGATGTTGTGAAGACCAGTAACTTCAACAGCGAATTCCGGGAAGATGGAGGCCGAATTGGTGTCTGGCCTAAACAGCAAAGTTCTAGCTCTACTTCTTAGCTTTCCAGGGACACCAAGTTTGCACAAATCAAAGCTCTATAGCTCTGGATATGGCCGAAATGCTAACTGCTGCCAAGTAGTTGGGAGAATCAGATTCTCAAAATATCGTTGTTCAAGTTAGACATCGATATTCTCATGTAGTTTTGCTTTCAAACTTACATGACATCAATGTATGATTTATCAAGCATTTGATGTGTTGGAATTATATGTTGATGAAAATATTAAGTTCTTAGTTGCCTTCCATGATAAGCACTCATCAAGCTTAAGATCAACAATTGGTAGTTTTTGCCAAAGCAAGGTGCCATTGTTTATCCTAAGAAGGTGCGAGTGGATAATTGTAATATCTCGACTGTTTATTGTGGGTTTAGACTTAACTAGGTTATCTTAATAGGATTAAGGACCTAGAGGCAAGGGTTGAGCAATGTCTATAAGATAGACTTGGACAAGGTGTTGTTCACTCAACTATCCAAGAGTTACATAGAGATGTAATTGACAAAGAGTTGTCTACCTAAATAGCTATGATATAAGTTTATCAGCCAAAGCTGACTTATGTTGTAGTAAAATATGGATCTTGGCCTACTTATATAATTGTCTTGATTTATGTAGTAGGAGTACATTTAATAGAATTCCTTATTAAATGATTTGTATGCATGACTATTATTTGTGTGAGTTGATCATTGTTGTAGAATTACCATGGCACAAAACACTAGCACTTTATTTTTGCGATTGGTCCTTGAGTAGGACAAGCTAAATAGGAATAGTTTCCTAGAGTGGCATCACCTTTTGAGGATGGTCTTCAAACAAGAAAAATTTGTATGTCCATGAAGGGCCTGTTCTTAATGAATTGGCGCCAAATGCTTCTAGGGCAGAAGTAGATGCTTGTGAGAAGCATGTTGATGATGCATTGGATGTTGCATGCCTTATGCTAATTGCCATGGACTCTGAGCTTCAGAAGCAAGATGAGAACATGTGGGCGTTCGATATGATCGAACACCTGAAAATGCTCTGAGGAGAGCAAGCAAGGCATGGGAGGTACGGAACCTCTAAGGCATTATTCCAATGCAAAATGGCTGAGTTATCACCCTGATAGACCTCATGTGCTCAAGATGTTTAGATACATTGAGAGCCCTGAGGGTCTTGGTTTCCTTGGAGAAGGAAAGGGTAAGGCAAAGTTTGAGAAGAAGAAGAAATGTACCAAAAAGTTTGGTGCATGTGCATCTTCTTGTTCTCATGTGCTGAAATCCAACGGTGGTGTTGCAAAGGTAGGAAATTGTTTTCGTTGCAACAAACCAGGCCATTAGAAGCGAAACTGCCCTGTTTACCTTAAAGAGGTAAAGAAGCAGAAGGGAAGTGAGACTTTCGCTTCAAGTATTTTGTTATAGACGCTAATATCTCTACCTCTGCATCATGGGTATTGGATACCAGATGTGGTTCTCACATTTGTCGAAATGTGAAGGAACTGAGAAAGAGTGGGAGATTGGCTAAGGATGAGATAGACCTACGCCTCGGAATTGGAGCAAGAGTTGCTACATTAGCCGTAGGGACTTTCTATCTATCCTTAACGAATGGTTTGGTTTTAGAAATGGACAATTGTTATTATGTGCCTACCATAAGCATGAATTTGATTTCTGTATCTTGTATGGACAAGAAAAGTTTTATTGAGAATAAAGAACAATTGTTGTTCTATTTATTTCAATGAAATTGATTATGATTAAACGATGGTTTGTATGTTCTAAACCTAGTAACACCTATCTATAACATTAATACGAGGAAGGTAAGATTACATGATTCTAATGAAACCTATCTCTGGCATAGTCGTTTGGCCCATATAAACGAGACTCGTATTCCTAAACTCCATAAAGTTGGATTTTTAGACTCATTTCATGTTGAATCATATGAGACATATGAGTCATGTTTGTTAGGCAAAAATGACTAAGGCTTCCTTTACGGGTAGAGGTGAAGAGCCTAGGACTTGCTAGGTCTAATACATACTGATGTATGCAGACCTATGTCTACACAGGCTAGAGGTGGTTTCCAATACTTCATTACATTTACTGATGGCTTCAGTAGATACGGCTATGTGTATCTAATGAAACACAAGTCGGAATCCTTTGAAAAGTTCAAAGAATTCAAGAATGAAGTACAGAATCGACTCGGAAAAGTATTAAGATGCTTCGATAAGTTCGAGGAGGTGAATACTTAGGCCGAGAGTTTCTTGATCATCTAAAGAGTTGTGGTATAGTATCACAGCTTTCTCTACCGAGTACACTTCATCAAACGGTGTATCCGATAGGAGGAACCGAACCTTGTTAGACATGGTTCGTTCTATGATAAGTCAAGCTAACCTTCTATTTTCTTTTGGGGACATGCATTATTGAGTGCTGCTTTTACCTTAACCGTGTTCCATCTAAATCGGTCTTAAAGACAACATATATGATATGGATTGAGAAGCGTCCCAATTTGTCTTTTATGAGGATTTAGGGTTGTGAGGCTTACGTAAGACGTTAAGCATCAGATAAACTCGACCCTAAATCCGACAACTGCCTTTTTGTACGATACCTTAAAGGGTATTAATCCTACAATCCTCTAGAGCACAAAGTTTTTGTGGCTCGGACTGCTATTTTTCTAGAAAGAGTGTTCATTTCTAGAAGAATCAGTGGGAGGATAATAGAACTCGAAAAGTTCGAGATATAGAGGCTGAGATGGAACAAGGACAGGTTCCGCAAGCTGTTGTGGATGAGAATCCTGTACCTATAACACATGGACCGTGTAGGTCGGATAGGATTCGGCATGAGCCCGAGAGATATGGATTTCTCGTGACTCATACCGGTAATGTGATGCTCATAAGTAATGATGAGCCCACTTCCTATCAGCTGACCATTACGGGTCTTTACTCCAAGAAGTGGCTTGAAGCTATGAATTCAGAAATGGAATTCATGTATGAAAAACAAGGTATGGACCTTGTTTGATCCACCTGAAAGGGTAAAACCTATAGGGTGCAAATAGGTCTTTGTGAAAGATCGACATGGATGGTAATGTGATTACCTTTAAAGGGCAATTGGTTGCGAAAGGTTTCAAGCAAGTTCATAGTATTGACTATGGTGAAACCTTCTCACCAGTTGCCATGGTTAAATCCATCCGGATTCTTTCGGCTATAGCCGCATACCATGATTATGAGATATGGAAATGGATATCAAAACCGCTTTCCTTAATGGAAAAAATTTTTGTGGATGTGTACTTGACACTACCTGAAGGTTTTGTCGATCCAGAGAATGCTAGTATGGTATGCAAGTTGCAAAGGTCCATTTGTGGACTAAGGCAAGCTTCTAAGAGTTGGAATCTTCGTTTTAGTGAAGTAATCAAAGAGTTTGGTTTCATCATTAATGAAGATAAACCATGTGTTTACTAGAAGGTTAGTGGGAGCACTATTGTTTTCTAGTTGTTTTATGTTGACGACATCCTACTTATTGAGAGTGATATTCCGACACTATAGTCTGCAAAGACTTGGTTAGGAAAGAATTTCTCAATGAAGGACTTAGGAGAAACTGCCTAAGTGTTAGGTATAAAGATCTATAGAGATAGATCCAAAAGGCTTTTCGGACTAAGTCATAGTACATATATTGACAAGATGCTAAAGAGGTTTAGCATGCAAGATTTCAATTAGGGTTTCTTGTCCATGTCACATGGCATATCTCTCTCAAGGAGTCAATGTCCTAGTACATCTAAGGAGAGAGAGCGGATGAGTAAGATCCCTTTTGCTTCGGCAATAGGATCTATCATATATGCCATATTATGTACTCAACCGAATGTCGCTAATGCTCTGAGTGTCATAAGCAGATGCCAATCTGATCCCGGTGAAAGTCACTGGATAGTGGTTAAATATCCTTAAGTACTTGAGAAGCACTAAGGATGCATTCCTGGTTTACGGAAGCGTTAATGGGCTTGTTGTAAAGTGTTACAAAGATGCTAGCTTCCAAACTATCAGGGATGATTTTAGATCGCAATCAGGTTATGTGTTTTTGCCTTGGAGGTAGCACTGTTTGCTGGAAGAGTTCCAAGCAAGAGACAGTAGCCGACTCTACAACTAAGGCTGTGTAAAGTTCCTTTTGGGAACACAGTAGGAGATCTATTGTCTAATCTTCTCACGCAGCGGAAGCATGATGGTCGTGCTAGATCCACATGTATGAGATATATGGATGATTGGCTTTAGTGCAAGTGGGAGAATGTTAGTGTAATATGCCCTAAAGCCAATCATGGATGATTATTTGTAGTCATGTATACACATTAAGGTTATTCCAATAAGTATCGTTTATGAGATAAACGCTTGCACATACTTATAACCCTAGAATATTTCATATTCTTAAATATCCCTAGTCGATTATTATTACGGATGGGTTGTAATAATAAATTAAGACTAGCGTTTGTTGAGAATCGCATATGTGATATGAATTCTACATACGGGTACAAGTTGGAGAACTTGTGGACTGGACCGACCCACATAAGAACCCTACGTGGAACGTTATATGTATGTCATTAGTGGTTCTTATAGATGTAATTGTCCTCCGACCTGAGATTATCAAGGTTCCCAACATATGAGTCATGTACTTTGATATTATTCCTAGTCATCCGTAACTGGGTGGACATAAGGGTAATTATTGGGTATATGATGATTATGTAGTGGGTTTTGATCAGTCAAGAGGGGATTCGTCCGACCTATATAACGGGTATATTATCGGATGGTTTCTTGATAGAGTCGAACTGTAAATGCACGGCCGTGCTCGGATTATGATATGGTGATGTCATTGGTATCCGTTTTACACAGTTAACTCGAGGATCAAGAAACCAAGATTAAACATATACGAGATTGACATATTCCATGTCTCGGTTTAATATGATAATGGGACGAAAGGACGATGACATATTTCGAGGCATAGAGAATCAGTACTGATCTTGTCGTTCGGGTAGCAATGATGTGTTGCTAGACGCCGCTCTTTGCTTATAATTGTAAAATGAGAATTTTACAATTATTGCCGGACGTTACAAGTGCCTACAGGGTCACACACATAGAACCGTTGATTCGAGCAGGTGGTTGAACCGTGGTTGGACCGGGAGTGGTTGGACTGTGGTTGGACCATGGTTGAACCAGGTCGTTTTGGGCTGGTTGGTTCACTTATTGTCTGCATAATTGTGCCTCTTTAGGTGTTGTGCATGCTGACAAGGATTAGTGGAATATTATTATGTTAAGACATATAATGGTGGGCAATGGGGCCAAGGTGTTGGCCATTCACCTCCACTAATGAACCTTTGGGTGTGAGTGATTGAGATCAGATTTTTCTCTTCCACTCTCTCTCTCACGTTTTGGGTTCTGAAAAATTTCAGAGCTAACACACAGCCCTTCCACCTCTCTTCTTCTTTGTGAAAGAAGGAAGAGCAAAACACCACAACTATACAAGCTCCCGTTTTCTGCTGCTAGCACCCAGTCCAGGAGTGCTCGGAAGTTGGATCGTGAGACGACTCCACCTTGATCACGGTTCGTGTGGATACCGTAGAGGAGCCAGGCCGTTGTCTAGCTCTTGCTGATTCGTTACAGCTATTAGGTGAAAGATCCTAATCTTCCAGGTATGTAAAAATTGTTATACGGTTTATGCATGCTTCTGGTTCTTGGTTGGTTTCCCTTGCTTCCGCTGCTTGTTGTGCATATTATGAATGTCATAATAGCTCTAGGGAAACTTACAGGAGGTCACCCATCCTAGAATTGCTCCAAGTCAAGCATGTTTTACTTTGGAGTTTTTTCTATAATGAGCACCGAAAAGGTAGGTGCACCTTATTGATATAGTTAGTACCCATCAAACAGTTTAAGCTACTCTCAATTATATAGTCCCATACCTGTACGACCTCGAAATTGCCCTAACTGTGCAGCCCCATCCTTACACAGTCTCAGAATCTCCCCTATTCCGGTGTGGATTGGTTCATTCCTGTGCCCCTCCGATTAGAAGCCTGCCAGAAGCCGCTCCTTGTCCATGCTCATCCCGGCACCGGCGTACACTTCCCGCCCTCATAGACCCAGGGGTGTCACAGGCCTACCAGCTTCTGCTAGGTTCGTCCCCGAACCCTGCATCGTACTAGAGGAGTCATAGAGCTCCGCTACCTACTGTAACGTCCCGACTTGTCGACTGTCACTACAGACTAACACGGGACCTTTCCAACATGCTTTGTCCTCACTCACGTTTCTGGGGAAAACTTCCCACAAGGTCACCCATCCTAGAATTGCTCCAAGTCAAGCACGTTTAACTTTGGAGTTTTTTCTAGAATAAGCACCGAAAAGGTAGGTGCACCTTGTTGATATAGTTAGTACCCATCAAACCGTTTAAGCTACTCTCAATTGTACAGTCCCATAACTGTACAACCTCGAAATTGCCCTAACTGTGCAACCCCATCCCTACACAGTCTCACGATCTCTCCTATTCCGGTGTGGATTGGTTCATTCTCGTGCCCCTTCGACTAGAAGCCTGCCAGAAGCCGCTCCTTGTCCATGCTCATCCCGGCACCGGCATACACTTCCCGCCCTCATAGACCCCCGGGGTGTCACAGTCTCTGCCTATAGAAATATTTCTAGGCTTGGAGAAATAGAGTTTCTCAAAGCAACAAAGCTTATGGGGGGTGTGTGTGTAATGAGAGCTTGATCCCTTGAAATGTGTATGAAGGGTCCTATTTATAGTGTTCTGAGAAGCAGAGGGGCGTGGACCTGCTTAAAAGTGAAGATCATGCCCGAAAATGTGGTCCAAAACCGCATAGGATCGAATTAGAAACAAAAATCGAGAAAATCGGAGATTCTGGGCACTGATGACCGCCATGGCCGGCGGTTTTCTGCTGGATGACCGCCAGTGCCAACGGTCATGTGTGGATGTTCGCCAGCACCTAGCGGTCGCCCCGCGTGTCACCCGTTCTTTCCTTTTTCGAACCCCAATCTCCCTAATTCAACTTTGAATTGATCCTACTGCGTAATCAATCCCTCATCAACCCAAAATCACTCCATTACTTGATTGTTACTCCTCTAAATCATTTCATAACTGATTGATTACACAATAACACTCATTTTAAGCAAAATCATACCAATAACACATTTACAAATTAAAGGGTGATTTGATTTTGATTTTCCAAGAAAATCAGGACCAAAATTAGTCTACAAGTAAAGTGTTTATGGGCTAATTAAACACTGGGGAATTCTTATTGCATTATCTCGGGCCTCTAATTCTACCTCTAGTCCAAAAATAAATCATCTCATCATAATTGGATTGAAATTAAATAAAAAGGCCCAAAAAATGAAATAAAACATATGTTAGCTTAATAAACCTTAATGTATAATTTATCCTAAGATTAAATCTTCTTATTAATCCTAGAGTTCAAATACATATAGGTTCAAATTGCTGAAATACATCAATTCTACTAAATTAAACTCTTACTAAGCCTTATCTTAAGAACAAATCATTTCATTATTCCTAAGCTCAAACATATTCGAAATATAATTTTAGTAGGGAATTTGTGGGCAAAATTTGGGTGTTCACAGATGCCCCTCGTTGATGAGTCCTTAGAGACGAAGGACGAAACAACGTAAGAAATGAACAACCAAATTTGAATGATAGATGTGTGGTGTGTGCCGAGTTTTGGAGCATCCCATGCTCCTGCTTCAGGAATCATCTTATCCCGAAGGTTTGAGGGATCGGCCCTTGGTTTGTGAGAATCATCACATTCCAGGTTAGTGTTCTCGGGAATCATCTCATCCTGAGGTGATAGAATCATCACATCTATCGGGTTGTTGCCAAAGAAGTTAGTAATATGCCCAAAAGCCAATCAATGGATGATTGTATGAGTCATGTATATACAATGAGGTTATTCCAATAAATGTGATTATGAGATAATCGCTTGCACATATTTATAACCCCAGAATACTTTGTATTCTTAAAATGTCCCTAGTCGATTATTATTATGGATGGATTGTAATAATAAATTAAGATTAGCGTATGTTGAGAATTATATGAGATATGAATTCTACATACGGGTACAAGTTAGAGAACTTGTGAACTGGACCGACCCACATAAGAACGCTACATGGAACGTTATATGTTTTGTCGATAGCGGTTCTTATAATGTATTGTCCTTTGACTTGTGATCATCAAGGTTCCCAACAAGTGAGTCATATGCTTTAATATTATTCCTGATCATCCGTAACTGGATAGACGTAAGGGTAATCATTGGGTATATGATGAGTATGTAGTGGGTTTTGTATGATCCAGAGGGGATCGTCCAACCCATATAACGGGTATATTATCGGAGTGTTTCTTGATAGAGTAGAACCGTAAATGCATGGCCATGCTCGGATAATGATATATGATATCATTGGTATCCGTTTTACCTGTTAACTCAAGGATCAAGAAACCGAGATTAAACATATACGAGATTACACTACTTAATATTTAATTTTTAATATCAAATAAAATCTCATATATTCTAGAACAATAAGAAAACTATCACAATGAAAGGATAAAAATATATTATAAACCTGAAAAAACACAATGCCAAAAAAATAAAGTAGCAAAATAATGAACAAATCTGTAATATTTATTTTGGAATATGGAACACAATCTCATATTTTTTCTGTCTTTTTTTGCTTTTTTTAGCATGAAAGTAACAAATAATTATGGAAAATTTGTACACAAAAACAATAAAATGAAAAAAAAGAGAGAAAATATTATATTAATCTGGAAAAAACAAATACAACAATAGGTAATATTACCACGATTTTTTTTTGAAGATATTCAACAAAATTAAAAAAAACAATGCCAAAGAATAGAAATATAACATAATATTCTGGGAAAAAACTAACACAATGTATAACAAACAGGAAAGTAATATTTAATTCAAGAAAATTGACAAAAATTAAACTAATACAATGAAAAAGAAAAAAGCAAGAAAATTAAATTCAGGAAAAATAAAAAAACCAACATAATACCAAAAAATTAGAAAATAATATATAATACTGGAAAAAATATATATTATAAATGAGGAAAAAACAAATAAAAAACAAACAAAAAATAAAAAAATGAAAATAATACTGGAAAATTTAAAAAGACTAATACAATGTAAACAAAATATAATAAAAATAAAAGAAAATAAAAAAAATCCAATGAAACTAATATTGCCGTCATTTTTTTATAAAAAATTTGTGAAAATTTAATAATAATGGAAAAAATAAAAACAAATAAGCATACCTTAGAATCAATTAGAACCAAATCTAAACTGATAAGAAGATTTTGTAATTTGGTATTCAAAGACTTCCACATCCTTGAAACCCTAACTTGAATTGTCCATGAATGCTTGTCAGGGGTCAATTCATCCAATGTATGAATATTCATTCTCCTGAAAAAAATAATATATTATACAAATTTAAATATACAATTAAAGTGTAACACAAAAATTTTTTTCTTTTATATAAATTCTTAAAAATATTAATATTTTTAAGAAAAATAGAAAACTAACACAGGAAAATAATATTTAATTCAAGGAAATTGGAAGAAAATAACACAATGCCAAAAAAATGGAAAAAAATATAGAATACTGGATAATTTTTAAAAACTAATGCAATGTAAAAGAAAATAGGAAAAAATATTAAATTCAAGGAAATTTAAAAAAACCAACATAATGCCAAAAAAACTGGAAAATAATATAAAATACTAGTTAAAAAAACTAATGCAATGGAAGGGAAAAATAATAGATTAGAAATGAGGGGGAAAAAACAAATACAATACAAATAGAAAAAATAAAAATGAAATTAAAATTTTCACAGACATAAATACTTAAAAATCAAAGTAGAATTGAAAAGAAACTGAAAAGAAACTGTAAAACACAGAAACTGTATCCGAATTTCATTGTACTGACATCTGGATTTTCTCTGTGTGTTTTCAATTTTTAGTTTCTCAAAAGAAACCATATGAGACACACAAAAATTTAAAACAAAATAGACAAAATAAAATTGTAAAGAAATTGTAAAACACATGAACTGTGTCCGGATTTCATTGTACTGACATTCGGATTTCTTAGTGTGTTTTCACTTCTTTGTTTCTGAAAAGAAACTGTATGAGCAGAAACTTAAAAAACAAAAAAGAATTGTAAAGAAACTGTAAAACACAGAAACTGTATCCGTACATCAATGTACTAACATCCGAATTTCTCTGTGTGATTACACTTTTTTATTTCTTTAAAGAAACTGAATTAGATACAGGAACTTAAAAACCAAAATAGTATTGTATAGAGAACAAAAAAAAAGAGAATAAGAATAGTACGTACTGCAAGATAAAAAAAGTAGGAAAACAGAGAAGAATAAATGAAGAAGAAACAGTATCAAAAACAAAACCTGTACCTGTATTTATAAATATTTAGAGATAAGAATTTAACAATTATCAATTAAATTTATTTTTTAAAAAATCGGAACAAAATAAAAGGGCTAAAGTTTTTCTTAATCTGATCTCATGGAGAGTTTAACTTTTTTTAATCTGATCCTGGAGGGTTTAACTTCTTTTTAATCTAATCTCAGTATCTTTTAAACAGTACGAATCCAAAACTGGAGTCATCAAAGGCTAATGAGTCATTTTACCCACCTTTTGTAGCCACGCAACATATGTGTTCATTATTCAAACAAAAAGAAAACAAAGAAATTAGGGGTATATTCCATATTGGTTTGATAATATATCTAATTTTTTTTTCTGATTGCAGGGATCTATCTATTTATAAAGGAAAGACAGCAGTTTTCTTCAAATCAAATGAAAGAGCAAAGCTGGAGGAAAAAGGGTATAGAATTATTGGGAACATTGGTGATCAGTGGAGCGATCTTTTGGGAATTCCTACAGGCAATAGGATTTTTAAGTTGCCTGAACCAATGTATTACATTAGTTAAATTGGTTTGGGGTTCTGTATCACCCTCCCTGACTGTGATGTAGTAAAGATTTTTATGAGATAATTATGAAATTTTTTCTCTTAAAAATCGGAACAAAATGCATGAGAAACTCATCTTGCTAAAAGTGTAGTATAATTAGGACTGTATCATTAAAAAAAAAATCTGAGGAGAGTACTAATCTTGCTAAAAAATCTGATGTGTATAATTATGTTTTCCTTAACTCTAATTGGGATAATTATAATGAAAATAAGGACCAATCAAACAACACCTAGAACCCTCCACATGGCAAAAAGTAAAGACCTCAAAGCATACACATGGCAAAAAAGCAAGACTCTAAAAATCCAAATTTGAATGATAGATGTGTGGTGTGTGCCGAGTTTTGGAGCATCCCATGCTCCTGCTTCAGGAATCATCTTATCCCGAAGGTTTGAGGGATCGGCCCTCGGTTTATGAGAATCATCACATTCCAGGTTAGTGTTCTCGGGAATCATCTCATCCTGAGGTGATATAATCATCACATCTATCGGGTTGTTGACAAAGAAGTTAGTAATATGCCCAAAAGCCAATCAATGGATGATTGTATGAGTCATGTATATACATTGAGGTTATTCCAATAAATATGATTATGAGATAATCGCTTGCACATATTTATAACCCCAGAATACTTTGTATTCTTAAAATGTCCCTAGTCGATTATTATTATGGATGGGTTGTAATAATAAATTAAGATTAGCGTATGTTGAGAATTATATGAGATATGAATTCTACATACGGGTACAAGTTAGAGAACTTGTGGACTGGACCGACCCACATAAGAACCCTACATGGAACGTTATATGATTGTCATTAGTGGTTATTATCTGTATTGTCCTTAGACCTGAGATCATCAAGGTTCCCAACATATGAGTCGTATACTTTGATATTATTCCTAGTCATCCGTAACTGGGTGGACTTAAGGGTAATCATTGGGTATAAGATAAATGTGTAGTGGGTTTTGATTGATCAAGATGGGATTCGTCCGACCCATATAACAGGTATATTATCAGATGGGCCTCTTGATAGAGTTGAACTGTAAATGCATGGCCATGCTCGGATTATATGATATGGTGATATCATTAGGATCCGTTATACACAGTTAACTCGAGGACCAAGAAACTAAGATTAAACATATACAAGACTGACGTTTTCCATGTCTCGGTTTAATCTTGATAATGGGACGAAAGGACGATGACATATTCCGAGGCATATAGAATCAGTACTGATCTTGTCGTTCGGGTAGCAATGACGTGTTGCTAGACGCCGCTCTTTGCTTATAACTGTAAAATGAGATTTTACAATTATTGTCGGACGTTACAAGTGCCTACAGGGTCACACACATAGAACCGTTGATTCGAACAGGTGGTTGAACCGTGGTTAGACCAAGGTTCGACCAGGTATGGTTGAACCATGGTTGGACCGTGGTTGGACCGTGTTGGACCAGGGTCGTTTTGGGCTGGTTTGGTTCAGTAATTGATAGAATTATTAGACCAAATTATTGCTATGATGTGTGTTTGTACATTAGTGGAGACAATATTATGTGGAGACATAATCATGTTAGGAATGGGCCATTATGTTTGCCATTACCCATTGTCTTTTAGCACTAATTGAAGTGGGTAATCTGATTACTCTACTCCACTATTGCATTCTGGTTTTTTTTCAGTCTTGAGAGTGTTTTTCAGACCAGCAAGAACACAAACAAACACTTCCTTTCTTTGAGAAAGAAGGAAGAACACCAAAACACCACAAGTTCAAGCTCCCGAATTCCGCAGCTAGCACCGCGTCTCGGGAGAGCTCGGGTTGGAGATCATGTGATGGTTTTCGGCTAGTCATCATGGTTCCTGTGGATACCGTAGAGGAGCAGGATATTCTTCCGGCTCTAGCTGATTCGGTTCTTCAGTTAGGTGAAAGATCCTAACCGTTTCAGGTATGATCGTTTTTGTTGTTCGGTTTGGTTGCTTCACTCGGATCCTCCAAGGTTTCCGGGTCTTTCCGCTGCACTTGATTGTTAAGTTTGCATGCCCGGTTACTTACAGTGGTAGCAGAGCCTCTTGTGAAGCTCTAAACCGAATTTATGTGCATATGTTCATGCAAATATATATGATGTGTTATATGTGATGTAGCATGATCATTATATGTTGAGTTCATTATATATATGTTGATGTTGGTTTATGTCAAAAGTGTTTTGACAACAAGAACTTGATTGGTATTGTAAGTTTCCGGTCATGCAACAATCTAAATGCAACAAATGCACAGCGGAAACCCGGAAACACATGAAGGATCCATGTGAAGCAACTAAACCGAACAACAAAAACAAACATACCTGAAACGGTTAGGATCTTTCACCTAACTGAAGAACCGAATCAGCTAGAGCCGGAAGGATATCCTGCTCCTCTACGGTATCCACACGAATCGTCGGCCGGAATTGTCTCACGATCTCCCACCCCCGAGCACTTCCGAACCATAGTGCTAGCTACGGATTTTTGGGAGCTATATGTGGTGTTACTTTCTTTCTCAAAGAATGGGTGAGTGTTTGTGTGTGTTCTTACTGGTCTGAAAAACACTCTCATGGCTCTAAAAAACCAGAATGCTATCAACCAAAAAAACCCAAAGCATAATCTAATTATGCCACTCAATTAGAGCTTAGGGTAATGGCCAACATAATGGCCCATCAAGATTAAGATACCCATTATCTTGTCTACCACTAAGCACTAATGGGATTACACATCACAAGCAATCAGGTTTGGCTCAATAATTTTGACAATGATTGTATCAAACCAGCCCAAAACGACCCTGGTCCAACCACGGTCCAACCACGGTCCAACCATGGTTCAACCATACCTGGTCGAACCTTGGTCCAACCACGGTTCAACCACCTGCTCGAATCAACGATTCTAAGTGTGTGACTCTGTAAGCACTTGTAACGTCCGACAATAATTGTAAACTCATTTACAATTATAAGCAAAGAGCGGCGTCTAGCAACACATCATTGCTACCCGAACGACAAGATCAGTACTGATTCAATATGCCTCCGAAACATGTCATCGTCCTTTCATCCCATTATCAAGATTAAACCGAGACATGGAAAACGTCAATCTCGTTTATGTTTAATCTTAGTTTCTTGATCCCCGAGTTAACTGTGTATAACGGATACTAATGATATCACCATATCATATAATCCGAGCATGGCCATGCATTTACAGTTCAACTCTTATCAAGAGGCCCATCTGATAATATACCCGTTATATGGGTCGGACGAATCCCATCTTGATCAATGAAAACTCACTACACATTTATCATATACCCAATGATTACCCTTAAGTCCACCCAGTTACGGATGACTAGGAATAATATCAAAGTATACGACTCATATGTTGGGAACCTTGATGATCTCAGGTCTAAGGACAATACATATAAGAACCACTAATGACAATCATATAACGTTCCATGTAGGGTTCTTATGTGGGTCGGTCCAGTCCACAAGTTCTCTAACTTGTACCCATATGTAGAATTCGTTTCTCATATAATTCTCAACATACGTTAGTCTTAATTTATTATTACAACCCATCCATAACAATAATCGATTAGGGACATTTTAAGAATACAAAGTATTCTAGGGTTATAAATTTGTGCAAGCGATTATCTCATAATCATATTTATTGGAATAACCTCAATGTATATACATGACTACAATCATCCATTGATTGGCTTTTGGGCATATTACTAACAATCTCCCACTTTCACTAAAGCCAATCATCCATGTATCTAATGCCAATGGATGTAGAATGACCATCATGCTTCCGCTGTGTGAAAAGCTCAGCCAAAGGATCTGCTGCATAGTTCTCAGAAGGAACTTTGTACAGCCTCAGTTGTAGAATTGGCAACTGTTTCTTGCTTGGAACTCTTCCAGCTCACAGCACCATCTCCTTGACAAAACATATAACCTGATTGCGATCTAAAGTCATCCCTGTCTGTTTGGAAGCTAGCATCTGTGTAACCCTTCACAAAAAGCTCATCAACGCTTCCATAGACAAGAATTGCATCCTTAGTCCTTCTCAAGTACTTAAGGATGTTCTTAACCGCTGTCCAGTGACTCTCACTGGGATCAGATTGATATCTGCTTGTGATACTCAAAGCATAAGCGACATCCGGTTGAGTACATAGCATGGCATACATGATAGATCCTATTGTCGAAGCATAAGGGATCTTACTCATCCGCTCTCTCTCCTTCGATGTACTAGGACATTGATACTTAGAGAGAGATACGCCATGCGACATAGGCAAGAATCCTTTCTTGGAATCTTGCATGCTAAACCTCTTTAGCACTTTGTCAATATACGTACTCTGACTTAGCCCGAGAAGCCTTTTGGATCTATCTCTATAGATCTTTATACCTAACACATAGGCAGCTTCTCCTAAGTCCTTCATCGAGAAATTCTTCCCTAACCAAGTCTTTATAGACTGTAGCGTCGGAATATCATTCCCAATGAGTAGAATGTCGTCAACATACAACAACAAGAAAACAACAGTGCTCCCACTAATCTTCTTGTAAACACATGGTTCATCTTCATTCATAATGAAACCAAACTCTTTGATTACTTCATTAAAACGAAGATTCCAACTCCTAGAAGCTTGCTTCAACCCATAGATGGATCTTTGCAACTTGCATACCATATTACCATTCTCTGGATTGACAAAACTTTCAGGTTATGTCATGTACACTTCCTCTAAAAAAATTCCATTAAGGAAAGCGGTTTTGACATCCATTTGCCATATCTCATAATCATGGTATGCAGCTATAGCCAACAGAATCCGGATGGATTAAACCATGGCAACTGGTGAGAAAGTTTCATCATAGTCTATACCATGAACTTGTTTGAAACCTTTCGCGACCAATCGCCCTTTATAGGTAATCATATTACCATCCATGTCGGTCTTTTTCTTAAAGACCCATTTGTACCCAATGGGTTTTACCCCTTCGGGTGAATCAACCAAGGTCCATACCTTATTTTCATACATGGATTCCATTTCCAAATTCATGGCTTCTAGCCACTTCTTAGAGTCTGGACTCGTAATGGCCTGCTGATAGGAAGTGGGCTCATCCTCATCTATGAGCATCACGTCTCCAGTATGAGTCATGAGAAATCCATATCTCTCAGGCTCATACTGAATCCTATCCGACCTACGCGGTCCATGTGTTACAGGTACAAGATTCTCATCCACAACATCTTGTGGTTCCTGTCCTTGTTCCATCTCGGCCTCTAGATCTCGAACTTCTTCGAGTTCTATTTTCCTCCCACTGATTCCTCTAGAAATGAATTATCTTTCTAGGGAAATAGTAGTCCGAGCAACAAACACTTTGTGGTCGGTGGGATTATAGAAGTAATACCCTTTAGTTTCCTTAGGGTATCCTACAAGAGACACTTCTCGGATTTAGAGCCGAGTTTATCTGATGCTTCACGTCTCACGTAAGCCTCACAACCCCAAATCCTCATAAAAGACAAATTGGGACGCTTCCCGATCCATATCTCATATGGTGTCTTTTCAACCGATTTCGATGGAACACAGTTAAGTGTAAAAGCAGCACTCAATAATGCATGTCCCCAAAATGAAGAAGGAAGGTCAGCTTGACTCGTCATAGAACGAACCATGTCTAACAAGGTTCTGTTCCTCCTTTCGGACACACCATTCCATTGAGGTGTTCCTGGTGGACTAAGTTGTGATACTATACCACAATCCTTTAGATGATCAAGAAAATCTTGGCTTAAGTATTCACCACCTCGATCAGACCGAAACATCTTAATACTCTTGCCGAGTTGATTCTGTACTTCATTCCTGAATTCTTTGAACTTTTCAAAGGATTCTGACTTGTGTCTCATTAGATACACATAGCCATATCTACTGTAATCATCAGTAAATGTAATAAAGTATTGAAAACCACCTCTAGCCTGTGTAGACATAGGTCCGCATACATCAGAATGTATAAGACCTAACAAGTCCGAAGCTCTTTCTCCTTTACCAGTAAAGGGAGCCTTCGTCATTTTGCCTAATAAACATGACTCACAAGTCTCAAATGATTCGAAATCAAATGAGTCTAAAAGTCCATCTTTATGGAGTTTCACAATACGAGTCTCGTTTATATGGCCCAAACGACAATGCCAAAGGTAGGTTTCATTAGAATCGTTCATTCTAACCTTCTTCGTATTAACGTTATAGATAGGCGTTTCTAGGTTTAGAACATACAAACCATTGCTCAAATATGCACCACCATAATAAAAATCATTGAAATAAATAGAACAATATTTGTTCTTTATTACAAATAAAAAAAACTTTTCTTGTCCAGACAAGATACAGAAATCAAATTTCTGCTTATGGTAGGTACATAATAACAATCGTCCAGTTCTAAAACCAAACCACTCAGTAAGGATAGATAGTAAGTTCCTACGGCTAATGCAGCAACTCTTGCTCCATTTCCAATACGTAAGTCTATCTCACCCTTTGCCAATCTCCTACTCTTTCTCGGTTCCTTCACATTTACACAAATGGGAGATCCACATTCGGTATCTAATACCCATGATGCAGAGATAGAGATATTTACTTCTATAACGAAAATACCTGAAGTGGAAGTCTCACGTCCCTTCTTCTTCTTTACCTCCTCAAGGTAAACAGGGCAGTTACGTTTCTAATGACCGGACTTCTTGTAATGGAAGCATTGACCTTCCTTTGCAACACCACCTTTGGGTTTCAGCACTTGTGAAGAAGATGCACCAAACTTTTTGGCAAATTTCTTCACCTTGCCCTTGCCCTTTCCCTTGCTACTTCCAACCATCATAATGTTGTTGGATTTGTATGCCTTCATCTGTTGCTCAGCTGTTCCTAACATTTTGAGCAACTCAGACAATGATTTGTCAAGAAGATTCATATTGAAGTTCATGACAAATTGGCTGTAACTATCCGGAAACGATTGCAGGACTAGATCAACAACCAACTCCTTTTGCAAAGAAAACCAAAACCCTCAATGCTCTCAATGTATCCAATCATTTTGAGCATTTGAGGTCTCACGGGTGATGACTAAACCATCCTGCATTGGAATAATGCCTTAGAGGTTTCATACCTCTCAGGTGTTCGATCACATCGAACGCCCACAATTTCTCATGTTGCTTCTGAAGCTCAGAGTCCATGGTTATAAGCATAAGGCATGATGCATCCAATGCATCATCAAGATGCTTCTTGAAAGCTTCCCTTTCTGCCCTAGAAGCACTAGGCACCGGTTCATTTGGAATAGGCCCTTCGAGGACATACATTTTATTTTCTTGTTTGAGGACTATCCTCAAATTACGATACCATTTTAGGAAGTTATTTCCATTCAGCTTTTCCTTCTAAAGGACCGATCGTAGTGATATTGTGCTAGTGTTTTGTGCCATGGAAATTCTACAACAATGATCAACTCACACAAATAAGAGTCATGCATACATAATCATTTAACAAGGAATTCTATTAAATGATACTCCTACTATATAAATCAAGACAATCATATAGGTAGGCCAAGAACCATATTTCACTACTAGATAAGGCAGCTTTGGCTGATCGCTTACTTCATAGCTATTTAGGTAGACAACTCTTGTCAATTACATCTCATGTAACTCTTGGATAGTTGAGTGAACAACACTTGTTCTTGTCTATCTTATAGACTTAGCTCAACTCCTTGCCTCTAAGTCCTTAATCCTATTAAGATGACCTAGTTAAGTTCAACACCATAATAAGCATTTCCGATATTACAATTATCGAGTCTCACCTTGCTAGGATAAACATTGGCACCTTGCTTTGGCAAAACCTACCAAGTGTTGATCTAAGCAATGATGAGTGCTTATCATGGAAGGCAACACAAGAAGAACTTAATATTTTCATCAACATATTATTCCAATACATTACATGTATGTTCTTGATGAATCATATGTTGATGTTTGTAAATTTGGAAACCAAAAATACATGTAAACATCGATGCCCATAAGTGAACATCGATGTCTTTGAGAATCTGATTCTCCCCAACACCTTGGTAATGCACAAGGACATCGATGTCCATTTCTGATTGGCCACGGGTACTCTAGGACATCGATGTCCTGTCATCAACATCGATGTCATTTGGCCTCTGGAACACAAGGACATCGATGTCCTGTCATGAACATCGATGTCCTTGAGGCTCTGGAAGTCCAAACTATTTGGAAGAGCTCAAGAACATCGATGTTCAACTCTTGGACATCGATGTTGGAAAGTTCCAAAGGTTCATTGGCCTCTGGAACACAAGAACATCGATGTTCAACTCTTGGACATCGATGCTGGAAAGTTCCGAAGGTCCATTGGCCTTTGGAACTCAAGAACATCGATGTTCAACTCTTGGACATCGATGTTGGAAAGTTCCGAAGGTCCAAAAACTTGGCAGTAGTTTTAAACATCGATGTCTAACCTTTAAACATTGATGTTTGGGACTCTGGAACACAAGAACATCGATGTTATAGAGTGAACATCGATGTTATTTGGTCTTTGGAATCTCAAATCAATCTCACAAGGCTCTTGGACATCGATGTTCATGTGAATCTGCCAAGGCCAACCTTTCCTAGAACAGGCTCGGCCAAGGCAAATCCTCATGTGGACATTGATGTCCATCTTATGAACATCGATGTCCTGGCCCTGCAGCACTAGAACAACCATCGTTCCTCCCGAAAACCGACGATCGATTTTCGTTTTGTCGAACCCCTTCGACTTACTACCAATTACTCCTTGATTGTTCTTGTTGTCAAAACACTTTTGACACAAACCAACATCAACATATATATATAATGAACTCAACTTATAATGATCATGCTACATCACATATAACACATCATATATATTTGCATGAACATATCAACATATGCACATAAATTCGGTTTAGAGCTTCACAAGAGGCTCCGCTACCACTGTAAGTTTCTGGTCATGCAAAATAGACAATCTAAATGCAACAAATGCACAGTGGAAACCCGGAAACACATGAAGGATCCATGTGAAGCAACTAAACCGAACAACAAAAACAAACATACCTGAAACGGTTAGGATCTTTCACCTAACTGAAGAACCAAATCAGCTAGAGCCGGAAGGATATCCTGCTCCTCTATGGTATCCACACGAACTGTCAATCACGGCCGGAATCGTCTCACGATCTCCAACCCCCGAGCACTTCCGAACCATAGTGCTAGCTACGGATTTCTGGGAGCTATATGTGGTGTTACTTTCTTTCTCAAAGAATGGGTGAGTGTTTGTGTGTGTTCTTACTGGTCTGAAAAACACTCTCAAGGCTCTGAAAAACCAGAATGCTATCAGCCAAAAAAATCCAAAGCATAGTCTAATTATGCCACTCAATTAGTGCTTAGGGTAATGGCCAACATAATGGCCCATCATGATTAAGATACCCATTTTCTTGTCTACCATTAAGCACTAATGGGATTACACATCACAAGCAATCAAGTTTGGCTCAATAATTTTGACAATGATTGTATCAAACCAGCCCAAAACGACCCTGGTCCAACCACGATCCAACCACAGTCCAACCATGGTCCAACCACACCTGGTCGAACCTTGGTCCAACCACGGTTCAACCACCTGCTCGAATTAACGATTCTAAGTGTGTGACTTTGTAGGCACTTGTAACGTCCGACAATAATTGTAAACTCATTTACAATTATATGCAAAGAGCGGCGTCTAGCAACACATCATTGCTACCCGAACGACAAGATCAGTACTGATTCAATATGCCTCGGAAACATGTCATCGTCCTTTCGTCCCATTATCAAGATTAAACCGAGACATGGAAAACGTCAATCTCGTATATGTTTAATCTTAGTTTCTTGATCCCCGAGTTAACTATGTATAACGGATACTAATGATATCACCATTTCATATAATCCGAGCATGGCCATGCATTTACAGTTCAACTCTTTTCAAGAGGCCCATCTGATAATATACCCGTTATATGGGTCGGACGAATCCCATCTTGATCAATCAAAACCCACTACACATTTATCATATACCCAATGATTACCCTTAAGTCCACCCAGTTACGGATGACTAGGAATAATATCAAAGTATACGACTCATATGTTGGGAACCTTGATGATCTCAAGTCTAAGAACAATACATATAAGAACCACTAATGACAATCATATAATGTTCCATGTAGGGTTCTTATGTGGGTCGGTCCAGTCCACAAGTTCTCTAACTTGTACCCATATGTAGAATTCATATCTCACATAATTCTCAACATAAGCTAGTCTTAATTTATTATTAAGACCCATCCATAATAATAATCAACTAGGGACATTTTAAGAATACAAAGTATTCTAGGGTTATAAATATGTGCAAGCGAATATCTCATAATCATATTTGGTGGAATATCTTCAATGTATATACATGACTACAATCATCCATTGATTGGCTTTTGGGCATATTACTAACAGGTATGTGATATCATTCAAGGAGTAATTGGCAGTAAGTCGAAGGGGTTCGACAAAACAAAAATCGATCGTCGGTTTTCGGAAGGAACAATGGTCGTTCTAGTGCTGCAGGGCCAGAACATCAATGTTCATAAGATGGACATCGATGTCCACATGAGGATTTTCCTTGGCCGAGCCTGTTCTATGAAAGGTTGGCCTTGGCAGATTCACATGAACATCGATGTTCAGGATTGAACATCGATGTCTGAGAGCCTTGTGAGATTGGTTTGAGATTCCAGAGACAAAATAACATCGATGTTCAATTGATAACATCGATGTCCTTGTGTTCTAGAGTCTCAAACATCAATGTTTAAAGGTTAGACATCGATGTTTAAAACTACTGCCAAGTTTTTGGACCTTCGAAACTTTCCAACATCGATGTCCAAGAGTTGAACATCGATGTTCTTGAGTTCCAAAGGCCAATGAACCTTTGGAACCTTCCAACATCGATGTCCAAGAGCTGAACATCGATGTTCTTGAGCTCTGCCAAATAGTTTGGACTTCCAGAGCCTCAAGGACATCGATGTTCATGACAGGACATCGATGTCCTTGAGTTCCAGAGGCCAAATGACATTGATGTTCATGACATGACATCGATGTCCTAGAGTACCCGAGGCCAATGGACATCGATGTTCAGTAATGGACATCGATGTCCTTGTGCATTACCAAGGTGTTGGGAGAATCAGATTCTCAAAACATCGATGTTCATAGGCTGTTCTAGCGGGACCGCCGTGCTACCTCTGCGTAGCGGCTTATATTGCATATGATGCATTGTTATTGTATATGAGATATATAATTTGTGAATTACATACATGACATGTATGGATACAATTGTTGACAAGTATTCATCATTGCTTAGATCAATATTTGGTAGGTTTTACCAAAGCAAGGTGCCAATGTTTATCCTAGCAAGATATGATGGCATAATTGTTATGCACGGAAACAATTGTTGATATAAATATTAAGTTCTTAGTTGCCTTCCATGATAAGTACTCATCATTGCTTAGATCAACATTAGGTAGGTTTTGCCAAAGCAATGTGCCTATGTTTATCCTAGCAAGGTGCGACTAGATAATTGTAATATCTGAACTGCTTATTGTGGGTTTGGACTTAACTAGGTCATCTTAATAGGATTAAGGACTTAGAGGTAAGGAGTTGAGTTAAGTCTATGAGAAAGACAAGAACAAGTGTTGTTCACTCAACTATCCAAGAGTTACATGAGATGTAATTGACAAGAGCTGTCTACCTAAATAACTATGAAGTAAGCGATCAGCCAAAGCTGACTTATCTAGTAGTGAAATATGGATCTTGGCCTACTTATATGATTGTCTTGATTTATATAGTAGGAGTATCATTTAATAGAATTCCTTGTTAAATGATTTAGTATACATGACTCTTATTTGTGTGAGTTGATCATTATTCTAGAATTTCCATGGCACAAAACACTAGCACAATGTCACTACGATCTATCCTTTAGAAGGAAAAACTGAATGGGAATAACTTCCTAAAATGGTATCGTAATTTGAGGATAGTCCTCAAACAAGAAAATAAATTGTATGTCCTCGAAGGGCCTGTTCCAATTGAACCGGCGCCTAGTGCTTCTAGGGCAGGTAGGGATGTTTACAAGAACCATCTTAATGATGCATTGGATGCATCATGCCTTATGCTTATAACCATGGATCTGAGCTTTAAAAGCAAAATGAGAAATTGGGGGGTGGTTTCGATGTGATCGAACACCTGAGAGGTATGAGACCTCTAAGGCATTATTCCAATGCAGGATGACTGAGTCATCACCCGTAAGACCTCATGTGCTCAAAATGATTAGATACATTGAGAGCTTTAAGGGTCTTGGTTTTCCTTTGCAGAAAGAGTTGGTTGTTGATCTATTCCTGCAATCGTTGCCAGATAGTTACAACCAATTTGTCATAAACTTCAATACGAATCATCTTGAAAAATCCTTGTCTGAGTTGCTCAACATGTTAAGAACAGCTGAGCAACAGATGAAGGTACACAAATCCAACAGCATTATGATGGTTGGAAGTAGCAAGGGAAAGGGTAAGGCCAAGGTGAAGAATTTTGCCAAAAGGTTTGGTGCATGTTCTTCACAAGTGCTGAAACCCAAAGGTGGTGTTGCAAAGGAAGGTCAATGCTTCCATTGCAAGAAGTCCGGTCATTGGAAACGTAACTACCCTGTTTACCTTGAAGAGGCAAAGAAGTAGAAGCGAAGTAAGACTTCCGCTTCAAGTATTTTGTTATAGAAGCTAATATCTCTATCTCAGCATCATGGGTATTAGATACAGGATGTGGTTCTCACATTTGTGTAAATGTGAAGGAACTGAGAAAGAGTAGGAGAATAACAAAGGGTAAGATAGACCTGCGTGTAGGAAATGGAGCTAGAGTTGCTGCATTAGCCGTAGGAACTTACTATCTTACCTTACCGAGTGGTTTTGTTTTAGAACTAGACGATTGTTATTATGTACCGACCATAAGCAGGAATTTGATTTCTGTTTCTTGTCTTGACAAGAAAGGTTTTTGATTTGTAATAAAGAATAATTGTTGTTCTATTCATTTCAATGATATTTATTATGGTGGTGCATTGTTTGAGCAATGGTTTGTATGTTCTAAACCAAAAAACGCCTATCTATAACGGTATTACGAAGAAGGTTAGAATGAATGATTCTAATGAAACCTATCTTTGGCATTGTCGATTGGGCCATATAAACGAGACTCGTATATCTAAACTCCATAAAGATGGACTTTTAGACTCATTTTATTTTGAATCATTTGAGACATGTGAGTCATGTTTGTTAGGCAAGATGACGAAGACTCCTTTTGCTGGTAAAAGGTGAAAGGGCTTCGGACTTGTTAGGTCTTATACATAGTGATGTATGTGGACTGATGTCGACACAAGCTAGAGGTGGATTTCAATACTTCATAACTTTTACTGATGATTTCAGTAGGTATGGCTATGTGTATCTGATGAGACACAAGTCAGAATCCTTTGAAAAGTTTAAAAAATTTAAGAATGAAGTACAGAATCAACTCGGCAAAAGTATTAAAATGCTTCGATCTGATCGAGGAGGTGAATACTTAAGCCGGGAATTTCTCGATCATCTAAAGCAATGTGGTATAGTATCACAACTAACTCCACCAGGTACGCCTCAATGGAATGGTGTATCTGAAAGAAGGAATAGAACCTTGTTGGACATGGTTCGTTCTATGATGAGTCAAGCTGACCTTCCTTCTTCATTTTGGGGACATGCATTATTGAGTGCTGCATTTACACTTAACCGTGTTCCATCTAAATCTGTCGAAAAGACACCTATGAGATATGGACTGGGAAGCATCCCAATTTGTCTTTTAAGAGGATTTGGGGTTGTGAGGCTTACATGAGACGTGAAGCATCATATAAACTCGGCCCTAAATCCGACAAGTGCCTCTTTGTAGGATACCCTAAGGAAACAAATTGGTATTACTTCTATAATCCCACCGACCACAAAGTTTTTGTTGCTCGGACTGCTATTTTTCTAGAAAGAGAATTTATTTCTAGAAGAATCAGTGGGAGGAAAATAGAACTCGAAGAAGTTCGAGATCTAGAGGTCGAGATGGAATAAGGACAAGAACCACAAGATGTTGTGGATGAGAATCCTGTACCTATAACACATGGACCGCGTAGGTCGGATAGGATTCGGTATGAGCCTGAGAGATATGGATTTCTTATGACTCATACTAGAGATGTGATGCTCATAGATGAGGATGAGCCCATTTCCTATCAGCAGGCCATTACGGGTCCGGACTCCAAGAAGTGGCTAGAAGCCATGAATTCGGAAATGGAATCCATGTATCAAAACAAGGTATGGACCTTGATTGATCCACCCGAAGGGGTAAAACCCAAGGGTGCAAATGGGTCTTTAAGAAAAGACCGGCATGGATGGTAATGTGATTACCTATAAAGGGCGATTGGTCGCGAAAGGTTTCAAACAAGTTCATGGTATAGACTATGATGAAACTTTCTCACCAGTTGCCATGGTTAAATCCATCCGGATTCTATTGGCTATAGCGGCATACTATGATTATGAGAAATGGCAAATGGATGTCAAAACCGCTTTCCTTAATGGAAATCTGTTAAAGGATGTGTACATGACACAACTTGAAGGTTTTGTCGATCTAGAGAATGCAATATGGTATGCAAGTTGCAGAGATCCATTTATGGATTGAAGCAAGCTTCATAAAGTTGGAATCTTTGTTTTAATGATGTGATCAAAGAGTTTGGTTTCATTAAGAACGAAGATGAACCATGTGTTTACAAGAAGGTTAGTGGGAGGACTATTGTTTTCTTGTTGTTGTATGTTGACGATATCCTACTCATTGGGAATGACATTCCGAAACTACAGTCTGTAAAGGCTTGGTTAGGAAAATTTCTAGACGAAGGACTTAGGAGAAGCTGCCTAAGTGTTAGGTATAAAGATCTATAGAGAAAGATCCAAAATGCTTCTTGGGCTAAGTCAAAGTACATATATTGACAAGGTGCTAAAGAGGTTTAGCATGCAAGATTCCAAGAAAGGATTCTTGCCCTTGTTACATGGCATATCTCTCTCAAAGAATCAATGTCCTAGTACATCTAAGGAGAGAGAGCGGATGAGTAAGATTCCTTATGTTTCTGCAATAGGATCTATCATGTATGCCATGCCATGTACTCGACCGGATGCCGCTTATGCTTTGAGTATCACAAGCAGATACCAATCTGATCCAGGTGAGAGTCAATGGATAGCGGTTAAGAACATCCTTAAGTACTTGAGAAGGACTAAGGATGCATTTCTTGTCTATGGAAGCGTTGATGAGCTTGTTGTAAAGGGTTACACAAACGCTAGCTTCCAAACTAACAGGGATGACTTTAGATCGCAATCAGGTTATGTGTTTTGTCTTGGAGATAGTGCTGTGGGCTGGAAGAGTTCTAAGCAAGAAACAGTTGCCAACTCTACAGCTAAGGCTGTACAAAGTTCCTTCTGAGAACTTTGTAGCAGATCTTTTGGCTGAGCCTTTCACACAGCGGAAGCATGATGGTCATGCAACATCCATTAGTATTAGATACATGGATGATTGGCTTTAGTGCAAGTGGGAGATTGTTAGTAATATGCCCAAAAGCCAATCAATGGATGATTGTATGAGTCATGTATATACATTGAGGTTATTCCAATAAATATGATTAAGAGATAATCGCTTGCACATATTTATAACCCTAGAATATTTTGTATTCTTAAAATGTCCCTAGTCGATTATTATTATGGATGGGTTGTAATAATAAATTAAGACTAGCGTATGTTGAGAATTATATGAGATATGAATTCTACATACGGGTACAAGTTAGAGAACTTGTGGACTGGACCGACCCACATAAGAACCCTACATGGAACATTATATGATTGTCATTAGTGGTTCTTATATGTATTGTCCTTAGACCTGAGATCATCAAGGTTCCCAACACATGAGTCGTATACTTTGATATTATTCCTAGTCATCCGTAACTGGGTGGACTTAAGGGTAATCATTGAGTATATGATAAATGTGTAGTGGGTTTTGATTGATCAAGATGGGATTCGTCCGGCCCATATAACGGGTATATTATCAGATGGGCCTCTTGATAGAGTTGAACTGTAAATGCATGGCCATGCTCGGATTATATGATATGGTGATATCATTAGGATCCGTTATACACAGTTAACTCGGGGATCAAGAAATAAGATTAAACATATACGAGATTGACGATTTCCATGTCTCGGTTTAATCTTGATAATGGGACGAAAGGACGATGACATGTTCCGAGGCATATAGAATCAGTACTGATCTTGTCATTCGGGTAGCAATGATGTGTTGCTAGACGCCGCTCTTTGCTTATAATTGTAAAATGAGATTTTACAATTATTGCCTGATGTTACAAGTGCCTACAGGGTCACACACATAAAACCGTTGATTCGAGCAGGTGGTTGGACTATGGTTCGACCGGGTGTGGTTGGACCGCGGTTGGACCGTGGTTGGACCAGGGTTGTTTTGGGATGGTTTGGTTCAGTAATTGTCAGAATTATTACACCAAATTATTGCTGTGATGTGTGTTTGTACATTAGGAATGGACCATTATGTTTGCCATTACCCATTGTCTTTTAGCTCTAATTGAAGTGGGTAATCTGATTACTGTACTCCACTATTGCATTCTGGTTTTTTGTGAGTCTTGAGAGTGTTTTTCAGACCAGCAGGAACACACACAAACACTTTCTTTCTTTGACAAAGAAGGAAGAACACCAAAACACCACAAGTTCAAGCTCCCTAATTCCGCAGCTAGCACCGCGTCTCGGGAGAGCTCGGGTTGGAGATCGTGTGACGATTTCCGGCTAGTCATCACGGTTCGTGTGGATACCGTAGAGGAGCAGGATATTCTTCCGGCTCTAGCTGATTTGGTTCTTCAGTTAGGTGAAAGATCCTAACCGTTTCAGGTATGATCGTTTTTGTTGTTCGGTTTGGTTGCTTCACTTGGATCCTCCAAGGTTTCCGGGTCTTTCCGCTGCTCTTGATTGTCAAGTTTGCATGCCCGGTTACTTACAAAAGAATCATCTCATCTTTGTTAACTAGGTTTCGATTTCGGAATCATCTGATCCCAAGTTATGGTTTTCGGGAATCATCTCATCCCCAGGTTTGCGAGAACTGGTTCCTCGGCTTCCAATTTGTATGTCTCAAGGTCTGCATATCTCAAGATTTTTTCAAGGGCTAGGCTCTTGGCTTTTGACTGGATTTCCTCAACTCTTCGGGTTGCAAAGACTAGGTCTTTGGCTTTTGACTGGGTCCTCTCATCTTTTGACTGGATCTTCTCTTCTAAGGGTATTTCAGATCTCATGGGTGTCGTCTCATGGTCTGGTCACCTCGCTTCTGGGTATCTCATGTTCTCAGGTTCTTGGCTAGGTTTTGTCTCATGGTCTAACTATCTCTCACATCTGGGCATCTCACGTTCTCAGATGCTAGGTTGGGCATGTTTGTACTTCTAGGTTAGGTATGGGTGCTTCATGCTCTCAGGTACTAGGTATCGCCTCACAGGTTCTCTCATGGTTGAATTTTCTAGATTTGATGCCCCTATGTCATTTAGCTGAGTTTGAAGGAAATGGTGTGTATTGTGCTCCTTGAGACATACAGATCAAAAGCAGTATAATTGCCCCTAGTATCCCATCATGGCTTTAGAAGTGGGGTTTAGTGTGCCCCTGGTTCTTAAACATCCCGAGTGTCCCAGCCCACAATCAAACAGGTGATCTAATTTTCATAGTCAAATAAATGGGTCTGGAGTGCCCCTGGGAGTCAATCGATCAGAGTGGGGTAGCATGCCCTAATAAGTATCATCTCCATCCACGAGGTAGCATGCCCCAACAATTGGTTCAAACAACCCAGATTGTGGGTCTGTTGTGCCCCAAATGTCATGATGTAGGTTTAATCTCAAAGTAGATGTGCCTCTATTGTATGATGTCAGCTTGACGAGTCAGAAAAACAAGGCATGACATGCCCCTTGTCAACAATCTACAAGTTTCAGGCGTGCCATGCCCCCTTTGGTTAACAACTCTAGGAAGTGTAAGTCTACATCAAGTGAAGAAGTTCTAATGTTGTCACCATTTACCCTCAACCAAGTCTATCTTATCAAGGAATTCATGTTCTATATGTATGTTTTTAGATGCAAGTGCTTATGACATGTTTTTCCCTTTTCCTCAAATCTTCTCCCATCATGTTTTCCTCTCTTTGTTTTCCCTCTTCTCCCTCTCGGATTTTCTCTGTTCCTGTTTTTTCTCTTTCTCTCATCTTCTCTCTTTTCTTATCCCCCATTCTCACTCTTCTCTCCCCTTTCCTATGGATGCAAGTGACATGTTGTGAACACCTAAATTTGACCCACGAATATTTGGCTAAAAATTAGATTGCAAACATGCTTAACCTGAGGTTAATGAGATGATTTGTTCTTAAGTCAAGGCATGATAAGAGTTTAATTTAGTAGAATTAAGGTACATTTGATTTGCTTGGGCACTTTTAGTTGTTTTTAATCCAATTATATGATGATTCATTTTTTGGGTTAGGATTGGGTTTAAAGGTCCAAGTAAATAGATTTTCCAGGGTTTACTCAGCCCATTAACACATTTCTTATAGGTTAATTTTAGCTCTGATTTTCGTGAAAAATCAGAATTAAATCATCATTTTTGTAGAAATGTTGTTTTTGGCATTATTTAGTATGAAATAGGCATTAAGGTGTAATTATTCTGTTATGGAATGATTTAGGGGGAGTGATAATTAAGAAATGGAGTGATTCTGGGTTGATTGGGGGTTAATTACACGGTAGGATCAAATCAGGGCTGAATTAGGGGGATTGGGGTCCGAAAAAGGAAAGAACGGGTGACACGAAGGCAACCGGCGGTCATCTCGCGATGACCGCCAGGTGCTGGCTCGCATCCACTCAAGACCGCCGGCACTGGCGGTCAAGCAGCTGATGACCGCCAGCAGCTGCGGTCATCTCCTCCCAGATTCGCCCAAATATTTGATTTTGTTTCTAATTTTGATCCTACGCAATTTTGGACAAGATTTTCGGACATAATCTTCACCATTAAGTAGGTCCACGCCCCTAGGCTTCCCAGAGCACTATAAATAGGATCCCTCACACACATTTCAGGGGATCACACACTTTTCTCACATACACACCTATAAGCCTTGAGTGCTTAGAGAAACTCTATTTCTCCAAGCCTAGAAATACATGTTTAGGCAGAAACTCTGGAGGATTTTCGTGGGAGGCATTAGTAGTGGTCTAGCAAGGAGAGGCAAAGAAGGTGGGAAATCCGAATAGAAGGACCTGATGTAAGCAGACTCAGAAAACAATTCATATCTCGAGTTCTAGAAGTCAGACTACCGTGATCTTGGACTCTCTGGAAAGTTAAGAAGGAGAGCCACAACTTTGTTGTTGGGACCAGAAGCTGAGTCATGCATTTGCATTCACCAAAATCCAGTAGATGACGACCCATAGTTTCTGTCCAACAATCGAGGTAAGTGTCCTAACCCCTTGTTATTATGCACTTTATTGATTGCTGCTTGCTGGTTATCTGATGATGTTTTTGTGGAACTTTATTGATTGCTGCTTGCTGGTTATCTGATGATGTTTTTGTGGATTATGTGATTGTTGTGATGCCATGTCAAGAACTACGTGGGCTTTGAACCCGGTCGCCGGGGTACGTAGGTGGTCTCTAATGGTGGAGACTCAAGCCTAATTGTTTTTATTTCTCAGTTTTGTTCTGTACCTTCTTCTCCTCCCCCTCCAGTTCAATTTTGTTATTTTTATGTGATTTGCTCCCACAATTGCACACTTGCATAAGGCACAAATAATTTCTTCAATTGCACAATGTCTCGACCCAACACGGATGGGTGCCTAACACCTTCCCATCCGTGACGAACCCCCGATCCCATATCTTTTGTCCGCGATGACCATGTAGCCTAAAGGAGTCTCATGAAGGTTTTTCCCAAATTTTTCCCTTAAATAAAATTTGGGTGGCGACTCCATTGATATGGGATTAACCCGAGGAAGAAGGTGAAGGAAAAGGTGAATAGGCCCAAGTGATTTTGGGTCGGGTATTCCCAGTTGGCGACTCTGCTAGGGAAGTAGTGGGTTCAAGAAACCTTATGCAATCGTTGAGTTTTGTGTGCCTTTCTATGTGTCATCATAAGTGCCTTGTATTCATGACAATTGATGTGAAGCCTTTACCATAAGAGGGCGAGGGAATCCAAATCCGCTGCATGCTTTCCTTAAGCGATAGTGGTTTGAGTGAACCCGTTTCTCGATGCTTAGCAATGATGGGGATTAATTGGCCTGGACCTCATGCGATATCCTTTATCACATGTGAGTAGGTCAGCCTATTCCCTAGCGGCAATCTTTTGGCCCCCAACCAGCAGCAAACCCTGAGCGTCTCATGCATATTGAATCAATAAGTGGTATGTGCATTTTTGTGGGATTTTGATTGTAGATTTTTGTATGTGTAAATAGAGTGTTTTCGTATGTATGTGCATTGTTGATTGTAGATTTTGATTGTGTTTTACGTCGGTGGTCTCTAGCGAGACCGCCGTGCTAACTCTGCGTAGGGTGCTATATTGCGCAGTGTGAATGTATAAGTTCGATAAACAAACCCTAGGGGAATAAGTATACATGCCTAAGCTGATATTAGAATTTTGGTGTTGATTCCCAGTTGGCACATATGTTCAGTCAGTTTACCTTGTCCTAGGGTATTCACAGTTGCATATATTGAGCATTTCATTACATGTCGTTTAAAGCACAAAAACGAATTCGAGCTAAGGTGGCTCAACTTTCAATGTCCAACCCATTTGAACCTGAGTCTTCATGAGAAACATATTTTTAAAGAATAATGAAACATGTTTTGTGAGTGTATCCCATCATGATTTTTCCACTGTTTTCAAATGTCTTGAAAAAAAAAACAAAGCTTGAGTTTAGAATCCCTAATGACCACGAACCCTATCATTAGAATTGAACCCTTGGGACACCAGATGATACGGCAGAAACCCTAGAATCAGCATCAGAATCTCCACAGTCTCAAATTGTTGTCCTGATCTTCAATCTCAATCAAACTATGTGAATCTCCACCCCCTTATTACTCCCAAACAGCAAGAAGCAATAGAAAGAGCTTAAAAACACAAAATAAAATTTAGTGCAACAAACACCTTGAACCCTAAGCAGCAAGAAATTTAAAGAGTTAGAAACAGAAGGGATATAATAACAAGTCAAAAGCTAGAGAACCTGATAAGTAATATTAAATTCCTAATATAAAACCAAAGAGAATCAGCACTCTTTAGAGAAGATTGAATCACTCAATCGAAAACCTCAAAGGCAAACTTTATTTCAATAATATGTCTTGTGTAAAATAATGAACCCTAGAGACTCCATTTATAGGAGTTAAAACAACCCCTAGGTCGGCCACCTCCTCATCCAAGTCGGCCACACATCAATCCAATGTCAAATTGGATGGATTTTTATTCCTACCCAAGGTCGGCTAAACCCAAACCCTAATGGACTAGGTTTTAACTTAATCCAACATCATATTGGACTAAATAAACCCTTACAAAAAAATAACCCAACTAACTAAACTAAAGCCCACAATAATTAAACTCAATTACATGGACTTGACCCAAAATAAATAGTAAAATAGCCGAAATTATTTAACCCTAATTATATAATATAAATGAAATCGATTTTGTCCCAAATAAAAAGACAACATGTCGATTGGGGCCCACTTATGCTTGATGTCGATTACTCTTCTAATGTAATCAAATGGATTAGCTTCTTCTTCAATTCTTCTCCAAGCATGATTATATGATCCTCTTGAAGCTCCTTGCTAATCAATGCTTGAATATGTTAAAGTAATTAATTCTTCAGCATCCTTGATCTTGCTCTTGTAATTGGACCTTGAGGATGCATCATGGTGCCATCCTCCTCTCCAATGGTGCTTGGAGCCTTCTTGTTTGCATCATTCCCTCCCTCCTTAAAAGGATTCGTCCTCGAATCTGAACCTGCAATGTCAAAAGGAGAAAGATCAGAAACATTGAATGAAGCACTCACTCCATACTCGCCTGGTAGGTCAATCTTGTAGGCATTATCCCTAATGCGTTCCAAGACTTGAAAAGGTCCTTCCCCTCTGGCATCTAACTTGGATTTCCTATTCTGAGGGAACCTCTCCTTGCTAAAGTGCACCCAAACCCAATCACCAGACTCAAAGTGTACAACCCTTCACCCTTTATTAGCTCTTTGCGCCACCTTTAGGTTCTTGTCCTCAATGTGTTGTCCTGCCTTCTCATGTGTGGACTTAACCAACCTTGCCCTTTGTTGCCCATCTACATTCACAATATCTTTCAAAGGAATAGGCAGCAAATCCAATGGAGTTAGTGAATTAAAACCATAAACAATCTCAAAAGGCGAATCTCTAGTAGAAGAATGAATGCTCGTATTATATGCGAATTCGACCATAGGCAACTTCTCTTCCCAGAAATTTGAAATTCTTACCAACAACTACACGCAATAGAGTACTCAAATTTCTATTCATAACTTCAGTTTGGCCATCAGTTTGAGGGTGACAAGTAGTGAAAAATAACAACTTAGCCCCTAATTTACTCCAATGTACACGCCAAAATTGTGATAAAAACTTAGTGTCTCTATCAGATATGATAGTCCAAGGAATGCCATACAACCTAACTACATCCCTAAAAACAAATCAGCAACATTCACAGCATCATCCGTTTTATGACATGCAATGACATCTTACTAAACCTGTCAACAACAACAAAGAAGCTATCTCTACCTTTCCTCGTCATGGGCAATCCAATCACAAGATCCATAGATATATCAATCCAAGGAGAATCAGGAAACGGTAAAGGAGTGTACAAACCATGAGGTTGTACCTTACTCTTGGCTTGACGACATGGGATGCAACCTGCACAAACCTTTTCCACATCTTTCTTCATATTAGGCCAATAAAAATGCTCATGAAAGATGTCTAAAGTTTTAGCAATACCAAAGTGCCCCATGAAGCCTCCATCATGAGCTTCCCAAACAAGCAATTCACGCATAGAACACACAGGCACACATAGTTTATTATCACGCATCAAGTAACCCTCATGGCAATAAAACCTATTAATTGCAGCATGTTTACAAGCATCAAACACCATAGCAAAATCGGCATCATTAGCATATAGATCTTTCATGTGCTCAAATCCAACCAACTTAGAAGAAAGAGATACAATTAAAGAATATCTCCTAGATAAAGCATCAGCTATGACATTATCTCTTCCTTGCTTGTATTTAACCACATGAGGGAATGTCTCAATAAATTCAAGCCATTTAGCATGGCGCTTACCTAACTTACCTTGGCCCTTTAAATACTTTAAGCTCTCATGATCTGTATGGATCACAAACTCCTTTGGCTATAGATAATGTTGCCAAGTTTGTAATGCCATTACCAAGGCATACAACTCCTTGTCATAAGCGGAGTAATTGAGCTGTGCCCCCTTCAGTTTCTCACTGAAATAAGCAATAGGCATTTTTCCTGCAACAAAACAACACCAATCCCTACTCCAGAAGCATCGCATTCAATCTCAAAAGTAGAATTAAAGTCAGACAATCTCAATATAGAAGCAGAATAGAGTTTATCCTTCAACAAATTGAATGCCGAAATTTGTTTCTCCCCCCACTTAAATCCAACCTCTTTTTTAACAATATCATTAAGAGGTGCAGCAATGGTACTAAAATCCTTCACAAACCTCCAATAGAAACTAGCAAGTCCATGAAAAGATCTTACCTCACTTACCGTAGTAGGAGTCGGCCACTCCCTAATGGCTTTACTTTTTCTTAGTCAACTTCAATACCTTTAGCACTAACAACATAACCAATAAAGAAAACATGATCCAAGCAAAAAGTACACTTAGATATCTTAGCATATAATTTTGCGGTCCTAAGAGCCTCCAAAACCAACCTAAGATGTTCATCATGCTCATCAACATTCTTGCTATAAATCAATATATCATCAAAGTAAAGAACCATAAACTTTCCAATGAATGATCTCAAAACAAAATTCATCAACCTCATAAAGGTACTAGGCGCATTGGTTAATCCAAAAGGCATAACTAACCACTCATATAAACCATGTTTTGTTTTGAAAGAAGTCTTCCATTCGTCACCAATTTTCATTCCAATTTGATGGTAACCACTCTTAAGATCAATCTTGGAAAATAAACATGCACCATGCAATTCTTCTAGCATATCATCCATTCTAGGTATAGGATGACGATACTTTACCGTAATCTTGTTGACGACGCGACAATCAACACACATACGCCAAGTTCCATCCTTCTTAGGAACTAGAATGATGGGCATGACACAAGGACTCAAGGTCTCCCTAATGTGTCCCTTTTGCAGTAAATCATCTACTTGCCTTTGCAACTCCTTTGTCTCTTCGGGGTTTGCTCTGTAAGTAAGACGATTTGGAATTTGTTCTCCAGGCATGAAATCGATTTGATGCTCTACGCCTCTAAAAGGAGGTAACTCCTTAGGCAATTCCTCAGGAAACACATCAGAGAAATCCTGCAAAAGAGAAATAACACAACTAGGCAAATTGGGGTTAAGGTCAGTGTTAGAAAGATAAGATTGCTTACAGTAAAGCATCACTAATACTCGTTTGTTCTCATAAGCTACCCTTAAATCCCTCATACTTGCAAAGAAATTTTGTCTCTATTTCTCTTTTTTCTCTATAGTGGTGTCGACATCACTCTTATTTTTCCTTACACTCTTGTCGACATCCCCCTTACTCTTTTCACTCAGACTTTGCTCTCCTTTTGCAAAGCCCTCGGCTTTCCTCTCATCCTCACTGAGTTTGGCTAATGTAGCCTCTTTTTCCTTCATCCAAGCATCCACACTCTTGCTCATAAATAACTGATCTTGAAACATTTTAGTAGGGGATAATGGTCCCAAAGTCACTTTCCTTTCTCCCCAAGTAAAAGTGTATCGATTTCGATGTCCATCATGCAACACCTTTCTATCATATTGCCACGGCCTTCCCAAAATAATATGACATGCCTGCATGGGCACAACATCACACAAAACTTAATCAGTATATCTACCAATAGAGATAGAAATAAGAACTTGCTTCGTCACTTTCACTTCTCCAGTGTCGTTCAACCACTGCAACTTGTATGGTTTAGGATGCTTTTGACTCTCCAATCCCATCTTTTCTACTAGCATTGTACTCCCCACATTGGTGCAACTCCCACCATCAATAATCATGCTGTATGGCTTGCCATTAATAATGCATCTAGTGTAAAAGATGTTCTCCCTCTTCTCACTTCCATCATCTCTTTGTTGCATGCTTAGCACCCTCTTGGTGACATACAACCCTCTCGCAGTCTCCTCTTCAAAATTAGACTCTTGGGCATCTTCTAGTTCAGGCATGTCTTCATCTTCGTCCTCGGAATAAATGTCTCCATCTTCTTTGACGATCATAGCCCTCTTATTAGGACATTGAGCAGCATAATGCCCCTTTCCAAAACACCTGAAACACTTGACATCCCTAAGCTTTCCAGTAGGGGCAATTGTATCCTTTGAAGGAGTAGATTTCGGTTTCTCCTTCTCCTTCCCTTTCCATGGCATCACTTTAGGGTTAGGTGTTCCATAACTTGGCTTGCTTGAGCTTCCTACTTCATGCTTGGTGTATTTCGCACTTGCACTCCAACTAGTGTAGCTAGAATGTCTCCCAGACCATAAAACTTTAAGTTGTCTCCCTATCTTGGAAGCTAATGCAACCATCTCATCTAGCTCTGCATAGTGCTGCAATTCAAGAACATTAACAATATCAATATTCAAACCATAAAAGAATCGAGACATAGTAGCTTCTTCACCCTCCACGACTCCAGCTTGATTCATCGCCATCTCTAATGTTCTGCAATACTCCGCCACACTCATGCTCCCTTGTTTGCATGATTGCACCCCTATGAAGTAGTTCCCTTTGATGAGTTGCAGGTACAAATCTCTTCTTCATAATCCTCTTCAACTCACGCCAAGTATGGATCTCAGCTTCGTCATTCTCCCGTCTTGTAGCAACAAGCTTCTTCCACCATGATCGAGCGTAATCCTTGAATTCTACCACAACAAGCTTAACCTTCTTCTCTTCAGTGTATCTATCGCAGTCAAAGAAAGCTTCCATGTCGTGTACCCAATCCAAGTATGCTTCAGGGTCACTAGTTCCATGGAATGCAGGTAGTTTTAACTTGATATCGTTCAAGTCGTTGTCTAGGCACAACGCTCCAGCTTTTCGGTTAATGAATGGACGATCAAACTGATAGGGGTCCTGCAAGTGCACAGGGTAGTTGTAGTACTCTATCAAGGTCGTATCCACAAGGACTAGGTTGAGCCTGTTACCTTCAAATAAACAAATTAGGCTTAAACAAACAAGGCATAAATTTTAGGTGAATGCTATTGAAATATAAAATAAGCAAGAAAATAAAAGTAACAGTAGGAAAAGATCAGATTAAGTGAAGTCTTGGGTTCACATGTCTTGTTTCATGCTTTAAAATGCTCAACAGCCTCACAACAGGATGAGCCTGTTTGACGGCCTGTGTTTAATAAGATGTCTTGAAGGGGCTCCCAACCTAATATATTACCAATGGCTTTCGATAATATAGATAGTTCCCTAAGCTTCCGTCTACCCCCTGTCACTATAATAGACATCCACTTAAAGGTGAAGTTTGGTGTTGGGGCATGTTTTCCCACAGTCTCTCCCTATCTTCTTTCGAACGGCTAGGGAGTGAAGGCTGACTATTGTTAGTCTAGCACACTTGGCTTCTCCTTTCAGTCCTTTACCAAGCTGCTACTATATTAAAAATAGACTACTCCATAATCAATCAAGAATCAGATTAAAAGTGGTGTCATTCTTCTTGACTGTGTCGCAACAGGCTGAGCTAGTGTTGAGTTTGTGGCTGAGCCTGTGGCTGGGCCTGTCGAGAATACACAGTCAATTACACAGATCAGTTCTTGCAGGCGCTCTCAACCTATACTGAACCCATTTATTTTCACTCACAGGTTCCTCCTAAGATTCTCACTTATCCTAATGCTTTTGCATCGGTTAAACCAAGGGGATTAAGATTGGGTGTCGGGGCTAATTCCTCAATTAATTCCTAACTTCGGTCAAAAGCTAGAAACTAAGGGATGGTTGTTGTTGTTTCAGTAACTATGGCTTCTCCTTTCGGTCCTTCACCTATCTACCTATCATCATGCAAGGGTTTGGCCAGAACTCAAACAAGTATCAAGTGTGAAACAACCAAAACAAGGAAAAACGGGTTTAGAGCATAAGATGAGCAATTTATTACAATGAAATCAAAGACAAGTTCTCCCCTTCAACCTAAGAGGGGTTGTTTAATTCATGCTCAAAATTAAAGAAACAACAAAAACAAAGAAAAGCATTGGGTTGGGAACAACTAGGAGGCTAGGGGCAACACGATTTCTACAGTAAAAGCTGCAAAATCGTGTGCCCCCTTGAAACTAGGGTTTTGCCTCTGTTCCTAAGCTTATACAATTTCTTTGGATCGATGGATTAATCGATGTCCAATTCTTTCTTCCTTCTTCTTATTTATAGGCACAGATCTTCTAGTCTCTTTTCCCACTTGCTGGAAGGTATGGGAGTTTGGCCAAGTTGAATTTTAGTTGCCCATCATGTTCCTCGGGATAAGGTACAGTGGGAGGTGTGCCGAGGCTGAATTCTTCAGATCTGTAGACTTTTGAGGAGGACAACAGTTCTTTAATTGCAATATTCTTTGGGTATAATGATTATCCCCTCTTTCCTATGCCTAAAGTCTTCTGAAATGCTCAGGTTATAATTGCAGAATTGAAAGTTTTGCAAGTGGTGAAGCTCTGCAAGTGGCTGAGTTTTATATTCTTTTCTTTACGTTTCTGGTCATCAGCAGATTCGATAGGCTGGACCAATGCCTGGGGCTGTGGTGAGGCTATGTGCAGTTTCTTTCAATTCTTCTCTGAAATTGAATTCAGCTCCTCTTGCGATTGATGTGGTGGCATGATGGCTTTGTGGATCAAGGCAAAGGTGGTGAAATCCAGTGGAAACCTTGTGATTGGAGGGGGATTCGTGGCTCTCTACCGATTCTGCAATGAACAACAGGCCCGAAACAGGCCCATGCTGTGCCAGAGGTGTTTCTTCGAATTCTCCAATAAAATCTCCGAAATTCTTCAAAATGCGCCTAGAATCACTAATCATATTGTAAGGGATAGGATTTAAGGGAATATGGTGAAATAATGCAAAGTAAGGCATATAGTCATGATGAATTGAGAGCAAATATATCTAAAATCATGCCTAAAACTATGCATATTTCATGTGCATCACAAACCTAGGTCTGTAGGCACCAAATCCATCACCTCGGCCACCATTACCTCGTCCCTTGGAGGAACTCTTTGATCAACTTCTTCGGCATGTTCTTCATTTTCCCCCATTCCTTCTTCTTCTCTAACCCGCTTTTGGACAGCTGTTGCACAATTCTCTCTTGTCTTTCAATCCTAGCTCCTAGCCTCGTGTCCATCTCCTCGATTTGTTGCGTCAATTGCTCGAAGTATTCCTTCAGTTGTGCAGATTGAACACTTTCGCTACCAATTTGTGACATTGTGTAATTACCTGCAAAAACTTGTTAACAATAAACAAATCCACGTGTTTACACTCGTGTTTAGTCTCTCTTGGCAATATATGAAACACTCAGCCTTTTACCTCTCTTGATTCTGCTTCAAATTTTACAAGTTAGGATAAAATAAAACACAATCAAGCCAACCAACCAGCAAAGTGATATTATAAGAAAGCAAGGAAACCCTAATAGAAAGATGATAGGTTAACAATTCTAGAGGCAAAAAGACTCCACGAATAAAAGAAAGATCACACACAGAACAAGAATTGTATGTAAATAATTTTTTTGGCATAGTTGAGCAATTATGAAACAACAATCACCCAACACAAGAAAAGCACACATAGTCAACAGTTAGGAAGAAAGATCAGCAAAATTCGACTTCCTTCTTCCCTGCAAGAAATTGACAACACTTCTTCAACAGACAACAAATTCTCAACAATTTCAACCAACCAATTTCAGCCAATCAACCAACAATTAATTCGGCCTTCCTTCAGTTCCTGCAGAAAAGTTCACACAAATTGCAATTCCAAGAATAGAACAACAATTCAGCAAACCCTAATTCTTCCAAACCCTAGCAGCCAAATCGACAAGCTCCTCTTCTTTTCTTTTTGCTTTCTTTTTTTTAATATATTAATGTCGACAGCAGCAAAATAAAATAAAAAATCGACTATTTTTTTTTATATATATAATTGATGTCGCTAGGGTAATTCAACATAGAAACTCGGAATTCAAACCAAAATAAAACGGAAAAGAACAGGCCACGAATTGATGAACAGAAAGAATAGAAACAAAAAACACAAGGATATGATTGATTGAAACCTCAGCTCCGCTACCAAAAATTGATACGGTAGAAACCCTAGAATCAACACCAGAATCTCCACAGTCTCAAATTGTTGTCCCGTTCTTCAATCTCAATCAAACTATATGAATCTCCACCCCCTATTACTCCCAATCAGCAAGAAGCAATAGAAAGAGCTTAAAAATACAGGATAGAATTTAGTGCAACCAACACCATGAACCCTAATCAGCAAAAAATTTAAAGAGTTAGAAACACAAGGAATATAATAACACGCCACAACCTAGAGAACTTGATAAGTAATATTAAATCCCTAATGTAAAACCAAAGAGAATCAGCACTCTTTAGAGAAGATTGAATCACTCAATCAAGAAAACCTCAAAGGCAAACTTTATTTCAATAATATGTCTTGTGTAAAATAATCAACCCCAAAGACTCTATTTATAGGAGCTAAAACAACCCCTAGGTCGGCCACCTCCTCACCCAAGTCGGCCACACATCAATCCAATGTCAAATTGGATTGATTTTTATTCCTACCCTAGGTCGGCTAAACCCAAACCCTAATGGACTAGGTTTTAACTTAATCCAACATCATATTGGACTAAATAAACCCTTACAAAAAAATAACCCAAATAATTAAACTAAAGCCCACAATAATTAAACTCAATTACATGGACTTGACCCAAAAAATAAATAATAAAATAGCCGAAATTATTTAACCCTAATTATAAAAATTCGGCGACATTAATTATATAATATAAATGAAATCGACTTTGGCCCAAATGAAAAGACAACATGTCGATTGGGGCCCACTTATGCTTGATGTCGATTACTCTTCTAATGTGATCAAATGGATTGGCTTCTTCTTCAATTCTTCTCCAAGCTTGATTATATGATACTCTTGAAGCTCCTTGCTAATCAAAGCTTGAATGTGTTGAAGTAATTGATTCTTCAGCATTCTTGATCTTGCTCTTGTAATTGGACCTTGAGGAAGCATCATGGTGCCATCCTCCTCTCCAATGGTGCTTGGATCCTTCTTGTTTGCATCACCAGGGGTGGGTAGTGCCTCAGTTGGAAGGAGATGGTGAAGATATTAAGGATAAGGGATATAGCATAAGGCGTTGGATCTTAGTAGACGAGGAGATGGGGAAGACATTGGAAGTCACGGAGGTATCCTGAGGTTTAAGGTGGAAGGAACGATGAGACAATGGTGAAGCATCCATTTAATACACCAAGGTGACTTTGGGCCTTCTCGTGAGAGGAGATGTAAGCCCCAACATTTATGGCGGAAAAGGGAGATGGGATGACCGGACTGGGCCTTCTCGTGAGAGGAGATGTAAGCCCCAATATCTACCAGGAGAGGTGAAATGAGATGACCTGATCGGACCTTGCCCGACTTTTACCTATGAACCGAGTTGACAAGCCGAGGTGGAAAGCTGAGAGAAAAGCCATATGATGAGGGATCAAACTGTCAGGCCAAGTTGAGCTGTCAAATCGCAATGCTGAGTTGGGATGCCAAGAAACCGGGATGCAAGGCCAAGCCAAGCTGATGAGAGTTGATCATAGTAACTAAGACAAGTCCAAAGGGGCCTTCTCATGGGAAGAAGTGTAAATCCCGTTCTTTGGGGGAAGAAACAGTGAAGAAGAACGCATGAAGAGATGTGAGAAGTGAAGATGGTGAATGGGGTGACAATAGGATATGATAATGAGAGGGATGATGGGAGCAATGACAAGGCGGTGCTAGCATGGGGGCAATGAGATGAGGCAACAGAGGTGATGCGTTCCAAGAGACCATTAAATGATGTTATGGGTAGAAGAGAACTTCAAGTGTGGGAGGAATGGATTAGAGACCACGGCTCAAATTGTTAAGCATGAATAGGGTGATGACCAAGAATCTGGAGGGGTGTCATAGTTGTTCTTTAGAATCTAGAGCTTGAGTCAAGTTAAAAGGGGCAGGGGATAAATTCTATGTCTAACAATCAGCAATGTCATCATTTGTACCTTGATTTTTCACATAAGGAATAAAGCTTCAATTTCCTTATCTTTTGTATATGAGGCAAGTTGTGCATGACATCAGGACATTCCATTGGATCAATCTGGGAGACCATGAAACGAACTACGAAGAACTGATTCTGTGAATGTAATCCCAAACACCTACCTTAACCCACTTCCCAAACACTAGTTAACACAGACCTTCGAACACATACCCGCACTAGCCTTCAAACACTTATCTGATTTGACCCTTGAACACCAATCCAACCCAACATCCATGTTAACCCGATCACATTTCCCTTGAACACTTGTCTAGAAGAGTTGCTTCCCAAAGATGAATCTAGTTTGCAAAAGAGTCCTATTCAAGTGCACTTGCTCAAAAGGGTCACTCTCCTTGGGGAAAATAAAAGGAAAAGAGAAGAGAAAAAAAAAGAAAAAAGAAAAAAAAAAGAAAAAGAAAAAGAAAAAGAAAAAGAAAAAAAGAGAAACGAGGAAAGGGAGGTGACCCTCAGTGCTTGAATAATTCATCATTCATTTCATGAAATCGGGAAGAAGAAATCATAAAGAAGAAGACAAGTGTTCCCCGCTACCTTTGGCCTCCCACCAAACACCATTCTATCAAACACCCGCCATTTTCAGTCTTTCACAGAACACTCTCATCTCAAACCCGACACCACATCCACAGATACGTAGGTAACCCAGGATCGAGCTCGGTCTATTGTTGGTTCCCAGATTGATTCAATGGAAAGATTGGGATCATTACTAGATACACATGCTATACTGTTGATTGTACTTAGGCCTCTTTTGTAGACATATGTCCCCTTCACTCGGACATGTAGTTTGGGCTCATGAGGTTGTAGATGTTGGTCAACTCTGTCTCTCTCTAGAAACCCATCTTGGATCCGGTCATCGCAAAGCACATCTCTCCAATGGTCTCTCAGACATGTAATTCTGGGTCTCCCTCATTTTTAGTTGGCGAGTCTACCCCCATATTGGTCATTTGAGTGCACTCGGCCCGAGCGGCCATCATCTTGCTTAAACTTCATGATCTCAGAATTCTACGCCTATGGTTGCTATCCCCACGAGGAGAAAGAGAAAAAAAAAGGAAAAAAAAAAGAGGGATCTGCTAGGTTGAAAACCTAAAAGGGCGACCTAGGCAAAAGTTAGGACAAGCTTGCTAGGTTGAAAACCCTCACGGGCAGCCTAGGCAAAAGTTAAGGCAAGGAGAAATGGGGATAGAAACCAACGGCAAGGGGCTTCTATGGGGTAGATAACATCATTTTTAAAATGATTCACTCGGGCAGTTAGGAACAAGCATCTAGGCACATTGCCTCCATCTATTTTTTAAGAGGTACCCACTCATCTATTGATTTTTCTTTATAGGCCATCATCCATCAAACCTTTCAACAAGGAATGCTCACCCCTGGGGTCATGATTAGAATTTGAAATGAATAGGGTTCATAGTCATTGGGAATCTTATTCTTCGGGACTTTTGTGAATTTGATGGGATAACTCGCCTTTCTCACAATTTTCTAACTCCCACTCAGCTCAAATGTTTTTTTTTCTATGCTCATGCATCATACTAGGGGCGCTTGTATTCAAACTCACTATAGCATTGCAGTAGAGAACACTTGCATTCAAGAAGCGGACGTATCATGAAGAGCTAGGAAGCATTTGCATTTGAAGGGAAAAGAAGAGGAAATGGGAGAGAGAGAAAAAAAGGAAAAATATGTAGAAGTAGAAAGCACTTGCATTCGAGAGGTAGACACATCATTGTAGAATTAGGGGGTACTTGCATCCAAAAACAAGCATGAAACACCCGTGTCCCATTTTAACAATAAAATATCAAAACTTAAGGAAATTACCAAAATGCCCTTGACACCCGGGACACGAAAATCAATATCAAAAACATTATCCAAAATCCTCAATAAAAAGAGATGTCATAACAACATAGTCAACCGGCTTAGCAAGCCTCAAATCAAACCCGGCATCCTGCCGAATGTCATCAATTCCGTACTCCGGGAAAAGAAGAAGGTGACTGCACGCTATCTAAAGTCTGAAAAACAACGTTGGCGATTATGTGAGTCGCCTACTCAGTGAGCAATATATATCTAATTATGAGAGTGTGCAGATCAGGTCCGAAGGGAAAGCAGAGTAACAAGACATGCATGCAACATACAACAATCAGTACTAACATGCCAACACAATCATCAAACAATTCATTATTCTCCATTAGTTATGTGTTAAGTTTTTCTTATTACTTTTTATTGTTCAGGGCCCCCTACTGTGTGCGTCGAGCTCGGTCCCGTCTCATGAGACAACCAGGCACGAAGCCCAAATAAACCAGGCACGAAGCCCATATAAACCAGGCACGAAGCCCAACATAACCATAGAGAGAAAGAGAGAGACAGAGAGAAAGAGGGAGGTAGAAAGGGGGAGGTAGAAGGAGGGAGGTAGAAACCGGTCATCACAGACCCACATGCAAATCTGCATAACACTTGCCAATCCGCAAGCAAACCCGAGGGGTATCACTTCCCGCTCGAAACAACCGGTCATCAGCACACAGTAGCCTAACTTCTACTGTACATTATCCTTTTTCACAGATTATGAGTTTATGTGTGCCATTAGCTGTGATCTAACAGGGTAGTGTGATAAAGACATCTCAATCAAATAACCGGGTCTCCGACCCACAACACATCACACAAGCACCCAAGATCACATCACATGTTATAATCCATAACAAATCCAACATCCTGCTCATAAGCAAATAATACACTTAGGCACACAATACAGATTACAGCATGTTAGCAAGCAAGCATGCAACTCAAACAAACCATTCCAACGAGCTCATGCAAACAAACATAAAAAGACATATAAAGTCACCTCAACGACGATAGTCCTGTGGAGTCTTTCCCAAAACCGATCCACCAGCTCCCGAGGTAACACCCGTGCCTGAATACCGGCACACACAACAAATTACAAAACAATAATCACAACTGTGCATGCATGTACCTATATGCTC